>SJYV01010363.1:263851-285811 GCA_006410875.1 Neotragus pygmaeus | reverse complement strand
ACATCTGAGTCTTTATTCCTGCCCTGCTAGAGTTTGACATACAGTGAGAAGTAAGTCAGACACAGAAAAACAAATAGTTTATACCTTTTTAAAGCCATCAAAACATACTGCCAAACTGCAATATTTAGAATTAAGCAACAATCACAAAATGCCCTATCCATTACATTGGAGAGAGATGATGGAAGAAGGACAAAAGAATTTAACTTTTATGGAACTCATAGAAACAGAAAAGTACAGTGGTGGTTGGCAGAGGCTGAGGAGTCGGGGGAATGGGGAGATGCTGGTCAGAGGGAACAAGCTTTCGGTAATAAGAGGAATAAGTTCCAGGGACCTATGGTACAGCATGGTGACTAAAATTAACAATACCATATTATCAATATATGTTATATGTCAGTTATATCTGAACATGAGCCTATAATTTTATGAGTGTTAAAATAACACGAAATAACACTTAAATTGTTTAAACTTAAAATCAGATCATTGATTTCTTAAGAATAGATCATTCACAATCAGGTAGAAGTTACACCTACCTCCCATTCTTCATTTTCTCTCATAATCCTGGTGATCTTTCAGAACAGCATTAGGGGAAACTAAAACATTTTTGAGAGAGCTCCTACATTTGTATGTTATGAGGGACTCTTGCCATGCAGAGTCTGTCTAATGGACAACTCTTAGAGGTATTAATTACTGTGCATACCACATAGATGTGGAAACAGAGTTCATACAGCTTAAAAGTGACAAAAGAGAGTATGATCAAAGACCCTGGAATTACATGGAAATAGAAGTAGAGATAAAGATGCAGAGGTAGACAAAAATCTATATTCTAGAAGGCCTTATATTTCAATCATACCTAAAATCATTTAATTCAAACATTTTGTTTATTTAAATATTATGAGAATACAAATATTGATACCCTATTCCTGTGTCAGGAGCAGACTAGACCCTTTCAGAATTAATTTAAAATATATGTAAATTCCCAAGAAAATATTAATTGCTTAAATAAAGCTAAGACTATGCTTGTAACTTCTACTTTTATATTAAGGACTAACAGATATATCTACAAATCAGCATTTTTAGCAAACAGTGGAATATCTGATCTTTTTCATAGATGTCAAAACTTTTTACTCTAGAAACTGAGGCATGAGATTTTGTTCTCAAATACCTAGGAAACTACTTCATAACTTCAGTGATGGAATTGCTTTCTAAGGAATTTGAATCCCATAACATCAACTGGATGTTGGTCAGGTACTGATAAATCAAACAGATATAAAACAGCTCAAAAGAAATTGAAATTTTTTCATAGACAAAGGGTCAAATAAATATAAGAAAAAATTCTTACAGGTTGTCAGTGATTTCAATGTAAAACTATCAAATCAACATGTATCTTAAATTATAAAATTCATGGCTCACAAGAGTATGATGAAATCAATGGTCTCATATATTCAGTCAGTTCAGTTCAGTAGCTCAGTCCTGTCCAACTCTTTGCGACTCATGGACTGCAGCACACCAGGCTGCCCTGTCCATCACCAGCTCCTGGAGCTTACTCAAACTCATGTTCATTAAGTCAAAGACATCATCCAACCATCTCATCCTTTGTCGTCCCCTTCTCCTCCCACCTTCAATCTTTCCTAGCATCAGGGTCTTTTCCAATGAGTCAGTTCTTNATATCCTTCTAGCCCTGCTGCTGCTGCTAAGTTGCTTCAGTTGTGTCCGACTCTGTGCGACCCCATAGACCACAGCCCACCAGGCTCCCCTGTCCATTGGATTCTCCAGGCAAGAACACTGGAGTGGGTTGCCATTTCCTTCTCTAATGCGTGAAAGTGGAAAGTGAAATGTGAAAGGGAAGACGCTCAGTCGTGTCCAACTCTTAGCGACCCCATGGACTGCAGCCTACCAGGCTCCTCTATCTATGGAATTTTCTAGGCAAGAGTACTGGAGTGAGTTGCCATTGCTTTCTCCCTAGGCAGCCACTAATCTACTTTCTGCCTTTTCTACTTTTTAGCATTAGATTGGGAGTAAGAGTTTGAAACCATAAATGTTAGGTTTAAAAAATCGGAAAAATATTTCAAATTTATTGTGATAAATTTATGACTTTATCTTACAGAATTTGATAGTTTTGGAATGTGTTAATTGTTAATAATAGTTAAAATAGCTTTGGTTAAACAATTTATAAACTTTATATTGTGCTGTATGTGCTAATTTGCTTCAGTTGTGTCTGACTCTTTGTGACCCCAATATACTGTAGCCTGCCAGGCTCCTTTGTATATGGGGATTCTCCATGCAAGAATGCTGGAGTGGGTTGCCATGCCCAGCACTCTTTGCTAAATAATTTATAAACTACAAAATGTATAATTTAGTTATCATGTTAGTTCTTTAGAGTATATTAAAAGTGAAATATCATGGGAAAAATGCTGAATTTGGGATCTGAAGACCTCTGTTTGATTGTGTTATTTGCTGTCTGATCTATTGAAATATTCAAGTGGCATATCCATCCTCAGTTTCTGGATAGTGGGAGTAATATGCATTCTATTTATTTTAGAAAGATAGTATAGGATTGTTAAGTTAATGTTCATGAATTCGCTATGTACGGCTAGAGTATTACTAAATGGAAATATTAGATTTTCTGTAATTTCTTATTCTCCAAGCAAACAAAAACCATGACAGTATTTATTCACATGCTTTACTATTGTTGACTGCTGGATTAATTTTTGAAATAATGGAAGAACATGTTAGCTAAAAGTTTCTGTTTGTCTCAACTCAGGTGGCAGAATGTTGCATACCAACCACCTCTTATCTTTCTGCAATGCAGGGTCTTTTCATTTTTCTTCTTTTCTAGGGCACCAAGCCAACTTCCATTTTAAGGTACATTCTCTGCCAGCAAAATCATGCAATTTCCAAACAACTTCGATTCCCGTTGGAGCTACATGAAAGGGACCATGTCTTCTGAGTGTGACTAATGGCCCCCGAGGCAGCAGTATCTAGTGAAAAGAAATATTCTGACATCTTTGTTCAATCTGCAATTAGGGCAGCGGGAATTCCCTGGCTGTCCAGTGGTTAAGACGTGCTTTTACTGCTAAGGGCACGGGTTCAGTCTGTGGTCGGGGAGCTAAGATCTTGCAAGTCATGCAACATGGCAAAAAAAAAAAAATTACAAAATTAGGGCAGCCGTAATTTTTATAATCTGTGTACTTTTTATCTCAGTTGCTGGTGGCCATGTGTTAGATTTGGGGAGTCTCAGGGGAAGATCTTTCTTGAATTTCAATAATTAAACCTTCTGATGATTCTCAGATGATTTTGGCCTAATCTCTATTTTGAGAGTGAGGTTTTTGATAAGTAGTGAATAACTTGAATTAATGACTGAGTGCTGTTCTGCATTAATATTTGAAGCAAACCCTAGGTTTCTTCATTACCTAGCCTGTCGTTGTGGGAGATAGGTGATGTGGTGAAAGAAAAGGGAACATTTGCTCTTTTTGAAGTAATTGCTTCTAATGGAAGCCTAATGACCTAGTATGCTTATTTATAAAAGCTGATAAGTGAATCTTGATAGCAAGCTAATGAATGATTGGAGAAATTATAATGTAAACCAAAATCTCGGGAAATCTCATGTAGTTGAGAATCAATACTTGAAGACAATTAAATAGTTCAATAATTTACTTGTACCATATGTTATCCTTGCTTTAAAGCTGTAGTGATTTCCAGAAATGCATCCACAGCACTGAGAGTTGAGGGAGAGGACTGCTTTTGACCAGGTGTCTTGTACCTTTTAAGTGTTTTAAGATTTATCTGAATTCCAAATCAAGATTGAAGAAACCAGTGGGAGCAGTTTTCTTGTCGTATTGAGATAATGAACATTATATCCAAAGGTGCTTGTGTGCTTAGTCGCTTAGTTGTGTACAACTCTTTGCGACCCCAAGGACTGTAGCCTGCCGGGCTCCTCTGTCCATGGGATTCTCCTGGCAAGGATACTGGAGTGGGTTACCATGCTCTCCTCCAGGGGATCTTCCCAACCCAGGGATTGAACCCAGGTCTCCCGCATCGCAGGCAGATTCTTTACTGTCTGAGCCACCAAGGAAGCCCATAACCAAAGATGACATTGGATATATTCAGGTTTAGCGCCCTCATTTTTTAAAGATGAGAAGACAGAGACGTGGGAAGGTTAAGTGATTTGTCCTAGGACCTATTAATAGTGGCAGTGGTTGAACTGTTTTGATAAGGGTATGTTCAATTTGGGGGTTTTATGGGATTGTATTATAAAAGTATATTTTATAGATTCCTGAGATGGACAGACATCAGATGAATCAAGTAGTTGGTATGAATGATTTATCTGGAAATGATTCCCCAAAATAAAAAAAAATATATATATCTTTAGCTAGAACCCACATGGTAATATCTTACCAGTTGTTAAGTCTGGTTGTCAGTATTTGACAGTATACCATTCTTTTAACTATTCTGTATGCTTGGGTATTTTCAAGCATAAAATGTTTCAAAAGCAGCAGCAACTCTACTCTGGTAATGGTTGAAGAGGTTACTTGAAACTCTGCAGACATAACTGTTGAGGATCTTTTAAAAAAATGCAACTGCCTCTTTGTGCTTTTTTCACATTTTGTCAACTTGACTGTGACAAATACAAACTAGTTTAAAAGTGTCTTGACTTTTTACCTGGTGGTCAATATTTGCTCTGTAGCTTTTCATTCTTTTAGGTCATTTCAATTTGAACAAAAGGCATTTTAAAATGCTCATTTTTCCTTTTACAAAAGCTGCACATGCCTACAGCTAAAGTTTGTGACTTCCCAAGGCAGGAAATCTGTAGTGTTGACCCCCTCACTTATTACAGTTTAGTAATTCCTATAGAGATTAGAAAGAAGATTATCTTTTATGAAAGCATTTATTTTAAAAAATTCAGTCTAATAGGAAAGTTTGATTTGTACCCCTATTTAATAAGATTTTCCAGATCCTGTTTGGAACTGATAAATTCTGTTGAGGAGGGCCTTTTCATTTTGGGTATTGACATAATGTCTTTGACTTTCACATTTATCTCAGTTGGTAGAAGTTTATCAAGGTGAAATTCTTAATTTCTTAATCCTGTCTTGGGAAAGACACACAAACTTTATCACAAAAGCAATTCACTCCTGGTAGATTATTATAAAACCTGTTTATATTTGTATCTTTTTGTTTTAATTTTTCCCATTTCTTATGAGTTGACATTTAAAGCTGCTACTTTATAATATGACTTAATCACATATGGTGTGGTTTCTTTCAGGACATGTGCTTTTTGTCTTTTATACCTCAATATCCATAATACTTTTCTCATTGCCAGATAAACTGAAATTTCTCATCCGGTGAAGAAATGATAGAAATTGTAATACTTGAAACTTAGAGTTGCTCCTTATTTACTGAAAATTGTATGGAACACATTTTATACTATTTTCTAGGACTGAATTGGAATGGCATATTCTGAGACTATAAATAACTGGAAGAGTTGTTGTGAGATTTCAAAACGTATTTATTTATTTGTGACATGTAGTTTGTGCTCTTGATTAATTGCTCTTGATTAACCTCCCTGCTCTTTAAATTAAATCAAAATTAGCAAATATTTATTGCAATCTGGGAAAAATCTCATTTGAGGCTCAAACTGGTGTAAAATAGTAAAGTGTTTCCTTTAATAAAAACCAGAAATTGAAGACTGGGACTCCACCACCCCATTTCCTGATATATACCTATTTAGGACAAGTATGTATCAGGAAATAAGGTGGTAGATTAGGGCTGGAAGGAATTGAGGAGTTTACTCATTTAAATAGTTCTCCATGTTATCATTTTACATAGAAAACATCTTTTGGGAGGCTAAATAAAGAATTAAGATATAGTTGATCCTTGTTATCTGCAGGTTCTGCATCCATAGATTCTACCAACCACAGCCCAAAAATATTTGAAAAGAAAAAAAATCCAGAAATTTCCCAAAATCATAACTTGAATTTGTAATGTCCCAAGCCTTTCAATATGGGAGATGAGGGTTCATTCCCTAGGTCAGGAAGATACCCTGTGTGAGGGAATGGCTACCCACTGCACTATTCTTGCCTGGAAAATCCCATGAACAGAGGAGCCTGATAGACTATGGTCCATGGGACTGCAAAGAGTCGGACATGACTGAGCTACTAACACACACACGCAGCAACTATTTACATAGTATTTACATTGTACTTACAAGACTGTACATAGGATTTACATTATAGTATGTATTATAAATAATCCAGAGGTGATTTGAAGTACGTGGGAAGGTGAGAGGATGTGTGTAAGATACTACGCCATTTTATATAAGAGACTTGAGCATCCATGGATTTTATTATCTCTAATGGTCCTGGAACCATTCACCCCCAGATACAGTGGAATGACTACTTCTGAAGAAGCAAGAGATAGTAGAGGGAACCCTGGAAGGAGAATGAAGAGATTGTCTTTCTGGACACAAAAGTTGTGTTGAGTGAAGTGGTCTTACCTTGCTCACAGCACTTACCTTGCTGAACCTTGGTTTCTCATCTTGAAAAAATTGGTATAAAAATTGTTGTTCAGAAAAATCTGAGAATTATACTGTCGTTGAAGACAGTAATGACAGTCAGTTTTAAACACACATGTGCATATATATAGCAGACCACCTTGAATGTTGTTTGGCAAATTGAAACAGATTTCATTAGTTTTAAAGATAGCATTTACATTTTTACTCTTGAATATATTAAAGAGAAAGTGGTCTTCTTGTAAAATGCAGAAAGAAAGGAAGAGGAAAATAAAACTTACCAGTTAATTCTGTTGCTCAGGAGGGAAAGTTATTGTCTTTCTCTATTTAACTTTACTTTTCTTGTATAAATGTATTATGTAAAGCATATTATACAAATTTAGAATCATATTTTATATCATGCTTTTGTCTTTTTGAATACTGATTTCTTTCTTCTTCTCATAATAGTATTTTATAAGCTTTTTATATTTCTTTATATTAAAAAAATCATGATTTTTTTAATGGTAGTATTAGATATTCCATTGTACTTTGTAAACTGGAAAAATGCCTTTTTTGTGTTTGACCTTATAATGTTGCAGTGGATTCTTTCTCTATAAAGATCTGACTCTAGTGGTCTGTAATTTTTTGTTAGGATGAATTCATGTAAGTATTTCTGCTGGATCAAAAGTTGTACACTGGCAGGTGGACTGTTCCCAGATACACTCCTATAATGTATGAGAGGTCCGTCTAGTCAGAGCTCTAGTTTTTCTAGTAGTCACATATGGATGTGAGAGTTGGACTATAAAGAAAGTTGAGTGCTGAAGAATTGATGCTTTTGAACTGTGGTGTNTGACATCTGGCCCCATCACTTCATGGGAAACACATACAGAAACAGTGGAAACAGTGGCTGACTTTATTTTGGGGGGCTCCAAATTCACTGCAGATGGTGACTGCAGCCATGAAATTAAAAGACAGTTACTCCTTGGAAGAAAGGTTATGGCTAACCTAGACAGCAGATTAAAAAGCAGAGGTATTACTTTTCCAACAAAGGTCCGTCTAGTCAAAGCTATGGTTTGTCCAGTAATCATGTACGGATGTGAGAGCTGGAGTATAAAGAAAGCTGAGCACCAAAGAGTTGATGCTTTTGAACTGTGGTGTTGGAGAAGACTCTTGAGAGTCCCTTTTGGACTGCAAAGAGATCCAACCAGTCCATCCTAAAGGAAATCAATCCTTAATATTCACTGGAAGGACTGATGCTGAAGCTGAAACTCCAATACTTTGGCCACCCGATGTGAAGAACTGACTCATTGGAAAAGACCCGATGCTGGGAAAGACTGAAGGCAGGAGGAGAAGGGGACGACAGAGGATGAGATGGTTGGATGGCATCACTGAATTGATGGACATGAGTTTGAACAAACTATGGGAGTTGGTGATGGACAGGGAAGCCTGGTGTGCTGTAGTCCATGGACCACAAAGAGTCAGACATGACTGAGTGACTGAACTGAACTGAACTGAGGGCTACGAGGATGGAGGAGAGGAAATAAAGAATCCTCACGAGTAGTGGGTTTCTTTTTTAGGGGGGAGTACAAAAACTTTAAAATTTCATTTGTAGCAATATTGGCACAGTCCTGTGAATATACTAAAAAACACTGAATTTTATACCTTGAGTGAATTGTATTGTATGTGAATTACATCTCAATAAAGCTATTTTAAACAGGAAAATAAGGAGTCAAAGTAGAGCATTTTTACTTATCATAATAACATTACAAATCTAAGGACAAATTGAAATTTGGATTATTTATTCAACATTTATGAATACTTGCTCTATTCAAAACACACTTTTAAAATAAGATATAACCCCAAATTCAAGAAATTGGCAATACTTCAGAAATCAAGATGGAGAAATAGTGAATTTTAAAACCAGAGAAAGTTCAATACAAACTATATAAAAATAAGTACAAATAAAATGTAATGGATACTAGAGTGATCTTCTGGAAATTTAAATATGTAGTCAAGTATCACTTGGCTGTGTGATCTTGGGCAGCATAAAATAATATATTAAAGCATATTACGAACAAAGCATTTACATAAATGTAAATGCACTGTTTCCTCATAAATAAAATGAGAAAAGTGGTAAAAGAATTTCTACAATTTTTACATACACTAAAGTTTTATAAGTCTACAATTTAGATTAATGCTAGACAAACTGATTTCTATCATGAATTATTTTTCATTTTTGCTTGAAAAATTGTGTCAATCTCTCATCAACAGAGTATAATTATTTTTGTCACTATCATCCTGAAATGACCAAAGGAAGGTCATTCCATTTAAGGGAGACATTCAGGAGAACTGTTTTCTTATTTCAAAGGTATGAATATTGAATAATTTCAATATTATTCAGTAATTTTTCATTTTAGAATGCTATCTTGGAAATGCTCTCCAACATTCACAAACAAATTTTCTTTAAAACTGGTCTAAATTTTGGAAAGAGTCAAAAGTCAATGACCTTTGACTGGCATTCAAAAGAGTAATTCTTTTTATTAGGATGAAAATATTGATAAATGAGCTTCATGGCCACTTCTGATAAACAAGTACCCAATGTTCTCTGAATACAGTAAGCACACTTCTATTGCTTATGTCTTTGCTCACTGAGGGGTTTATTTCCAGAATGCGCTATTCAAGTATACCTACTCTCAAGATCTCTATTAAGTATTACCTTTCTCTAAACACTTCTCTGACATTTTCAAGTCAAAATATACTCTCTACTATGTTCAAACAGGCTTGAACTTTATTGTATGTTATTTGTCACATTCCATTTAGAAAGTGTTTGGGTTTCCAGCACAGCATCTGAAATTCAGATAGTTTGGAATAGACTATATGGTCCCAAAATTCAGTAAATCAGTTAACATCACTATATTTTAGTTTATATTATACAACATGGTTTCATTTTTCATCTGAAAATTTCATAAAATAGTTTTAAATGATATCACCTATTTTCTGGGAAGATATAGGAAAGGAGAATTCAAGCTGCCAGTAGGCATGTAAATAGCTTGTCTTGCCAGGGGGAAATTTTGCAATACATAGCAAATGTCATTAAATGCGAATTTGATCCAGTTATCCTAGTCTATAATGAAAATATATCCAGGAGATAATCAGGATGGTCTCAGTGATTTATGATGATGTTCACCACAGAATTATTTATCATGAGAACACTGGTAATAACCTAATTATCTAACCATAATGGATCCCTTAAATAAATTATCCTTCAATAGAAATTTATATTTATCCCATTAAAAAATCAGAATACAACAAAATATTTAATGACATGGAGAAAAATTAATGGTGTGTAATGTTTAAAAAGAAGGTTACAGAATTCTAGAGAAAACCTAATCATAAATAACAATTCCTTTGCTTTCATATCACAATCACACAGGCATGAGGATTCCACATTGCCCAGAATCTCCACGCTAGGTAGGCGCACGCCCATCTTCATTTTTTAAAAATTCTGAATTCTGAGTAAATATGATTTCAGATAATGTTTTCAAGCAAAAAAATTCAATACTTTTGGTACAGAAACTTTATGAATCAAAAACCAAAATCAACTGTATTAATTTGCATTAAAATGAAGCAATCCATCTCCTTAAACCCACGAAATGAGCCTATTAAAAAAGCATCCAATGAACCAATTTCAATAAGAACAAAGTCTTTATCCTCTTACAGTTATATAGCCAGAACTCAAATATCAAAATATCTTTAAAAAGAATATATTTCACTTTGCTTAAACTTCTAGGAGAAAACAACTACATCTCCACCTCTCAGAACTGGCAGCAATAAAGCACCCATTATAGATGATCTGTTTCCTCATCTGTAAAATGAAATGGTTGAACTCAATGGTTTCCAACACCTCCTCTTGCTCCAGGATTCTCTAGCTCATGTCTTAAAAGATACTAGCAGAAATTTATACAACTGAAAATGAAATGTACATAAATTTAGAAATAATACTATTACTTAGTAAATGTGACTTCTCTTTCTATACCTTCAATAATGCATGGTTCATTTTAGCCCCATATAATTCCTAAAACTATCTGAAATTAAGTGTAAAAAGACACTGAATCTGGAATCAGAAAGACTGGGTGTTTAGTTTAGGTTGTATCACATATTAGCTGAGCAATTACTGACATATTTCTTAATCTGCCAATTTATAAAATCTGTTTCTCCACTTGCTAAATGAGAATAGTGACAAATTTCTTTCCTACCTTGCTCTTAAGGAAAAATAATCATGTAGTAGTTAATTAATGCCATATGTATTAATGATGAAATATATGAGAAAATACACTGTAAATTCTCACACACTCTAAAAATAAACTGCACCAGGAGTAACAAGACTTTTTTCAGTCATGGAAGCTTGAAGTTATTTTATTGCTGTGTTTGACCACTTTTCTTTCAATTTTCCTAAGCAAAATAGTCTATTGTGGAAACAGTTCAATGTGTTCTTCCATTTGATGCTTTTCCAAAATTCTCACTTAAGCTTTATCTAGCCATACATTCATATAAGGCTTATTATTTATTAAGCATTTAAAGGTTCTTTCTTCTTTTATCAGTGAGCTTTGTTATAAATTAATCTTCTAGAATTTCACAGAACTGAACAAACTAGAAAAAGAAAAATGAAAGAAATCCTCTGATGCATTTCATATGCTTTCCAATTTCAATTATTTGGATTCATTTACTTTGCCCAGAAATGAATATACTTTGTGAAACTGAGCAAGCTACCATAGCATGAAGTTTTCTCTATTCTTCTATCTCTATGGTAGGAGTTCTACTAATTGCTTAAATAAAATTTAGAGGGCTAAAAATAAACTACCAAATATACCAAGAGAAGCAGGAAGTGCTCACAGTCACTACTAAGGGGAGTAGATAATGTCTGTACATTTAAAATCTATCATTACATTCCTCTTGGAAATTTCCCCTTGAAGTTTAATAAGCTTTATCCCCAGGTTAAACACAAATCACCAATATTTTAGTTTAAAATTTCAATACTCTAAAGGAGATCTTTTATCCATAGTCATAATGCTATACCAATGCTGTCAAAATGGCTGTTTGTCCCCAATTTCTAGATTACAAATCTAGACTGAAGCAAATAATGATATCTGGCTGTTAAAAAAACAATTTAGAAGGCAATCCTGTAGAATGGTTTCAATTATTTTTTAGTTAATTGGAAAACCATTACCTCATATCTGATTATACTGCTTTAGCTAAAAGTCACTGATAGCATGAGTTTTCTGATTAACAAAACGTTAACTTGATAACTTTAAAAAAATAATCTTGAGATACACATTGCCTTGAGGAACTATGTAAAATACAGATCAGGAAGTCATATAAATAATGCTGCTGCTTTTGAAAGCCAGAAGAAAATATCTGATGACAAATAGGGAGGTAGATACTGTCTTTCTTGACCCGCTGCACTTTAAGCTGTAATCTGAACCCACTGAGAAAGAAGAAACACAGTGAGAATAAGGGAAGTAAACTTCCCAGGTTCCATACAGCCTTGTGGCAACAGACTCAGCACACTGATAGAGATGGGAAAGATATAAGTAAGTCCTTCCACATTTGGCATTTTCCTCCCATTAAATACCTCAGGCTTCCAAATTTTCTGAACTATCTAAAATGTGTTTATCATACAACCAAGAAGAGACAGTGTTCATGTGATCAACCGGAGTTCTACCTCCAGGTGAGAGACCATGACTCTGACCATTCTTAGAGTTCAAATAATATGTGGATGATTTGATTATAGAAAGAAACTGAGGGAATCTAAGAGATGACCATCAGATATCTACAATCTCAACACTCAAATAAAGACAAAGTAAAGCTCTATCACCCTAGGACACTGGAGGATTTAATTATTCAACGAATGCAAATTTTCCACCTGCAAAAGAGGACATTTAAGGGAATAAAAAATATAAAATTTAGCTATATGGAGTGTAAATCATTTGAAGATATGCCATTCCACTCTATATTCTCTAAAAATGCATAATCAACCTTAACGACCTCTAAATAAAGGGGGCTCCCATATGTAGATGAGAAGTTGTACATAAATTTAATTCATCAGTGAATCTGAAACTCTATTCCGAGGTTATGCACCTCTGTCACATATACCCTTGTTTTTTTGGCACCATAAGCTTCCACATGGCTCTCTGTTGTCTACATGCAAACACACACACTACACACAAGACATGTGTAGACATCACCTATCAATCCCGATTTCTGGGTGGCATCTTCCCGTCTCTATTGCTCACAAAGTACTCAGAGGCAGCTGCTCTGGTACCACAGAAGACATGGTTTTTCAGAGAGGACTGAGATCAGTACAGTTCTGAAAATCTGAGTCCTCCAGAAGACTAGGCTAAGAATAGTCAGAGTTTCACTGTAAGGATGAATCAGTAGCTACCAAAATGGTGTGTGTATATATCACATAGGAAGAAAAAGACAACCAACTGGGTTGCAAGAAGAGAACAGTAGAAAGTATACTTTACTAATTTTTTAAATGCTTAAATCATGAGGAATCCAATTTATAACACTAATTTTATATTTTTCTCATTTTTCTATGAAGGTTAATATCTCAATCTACTTTACAAATAGTTGCTTTTACCATGTCCTTAAATATTTTCATCACAAATATTTTATGACAGGTGGCACTAAGGCAAAGAATGGCACTATAAAACATATTCAGCTTCTAGTGCAAAGATTTAGTGATGAAATATGCCCAAGTAATCAGATAACAATGAAAACAAATAAAAGTCCATTTTATTTTTTAATCATTTACATTTACCTTTGCTTTTACTGTACTTTATTAGGAGAAAAAATATCTTGACGGTCATTAATATTTTAAAGGAACTAAGCAATCAAAACCAAATCTGGAAAAATTAGCATCCAGCATAAAGTGATTTTAGGTCATCAGGGCAATTTCAATTTGTTAATTATACCTTCAAGTAAGCAGTACTTATTTTTCAGTTTCCTGTCTAAATTTTATGTATAACCAGAAAGAAATGTTTTAAGTGCCAAAAATACTAGTGAAAGTGTAAATAGGTGAAGAGAAGGGGAAAAGTATATTTCAACTCCAAGAATTATAAATTCCAAGGGCTTCTTTTCACTCCTCCCTAATCTTCAAAACACACAGGGAAAAAAAAAAAGAGAGAGAGAATATTGAACATAAATTTCCAGTTCAGTCATACATAAGCTATTTTCTCATTGATAAAAGGTATATAAATATAAGCAAAGAAAGAGACAGTATCAGAAAGGAAAAGGTCCGATGAAGGCTGAATTTCCACTTAACATGTAAAAACAGAGATCCTAAATAAAAATTTAAAAGAGAAATAAACTGGATTTCAAAACACAAATATGAATTCAAAAGTCATTTTCTCAACACTATTTCCAATTCATTTAAGTCTGTAAATGTACTTACAATAGACTGCCTCTATATTTTTATGGAGAAACACTGCAACTTAGAGCATTTCCTTTCCTTTCTAAATTTAGAGAATGTAGGAGGCATAGGAAGCGATAGTCATGATAGCGTATAAAATGTAAGGGGAAAAAAATTTACAGTGTCTTAAAGTAAACAAACATCAAACTTATTTAAACTTTTAAGTATTATACACAGAACACTACTGTTAATTAAAATACAATAAAGTACTTTTGGTTGGTATAGATATTTCACTTATGTCAGTATTTCAGATGGCAGTTGTTTATTAATGTACAACTCTGCAACCAAAATTTTTATTTACATTATATGAGTTAATATAGTTCAGTAATTAAGATCAGTTCTTAACCAAGCAAATAAAATATATCCATTACTAAGTGATTTATTTCCTACTAATTTGCCACTTCCTATTTTAGGTATCTAGTTCTTCAGCCAAATTTCATAAATCACTGACTTACATTGACACCTGCTGGAAAGTACTGGAATTGTTTATTTCTCATTTTATTATCTGGACAGTTGTTAATCTTACTTTTAAGAAAAAAAATGTGAAAGATAAACATCTTAACTGAGAATAACGCAAATTTTAATTTTTTAAGAGAAAAAAGTAACATTCAATTCTAAACATTTAAATTGTAGTGGTTTCTTTAGGAAATTAAAATCTCAAGAAGTCAGCCCAAAGAGTATTTTAGTTGGGAACTAACTTATTCAAGAACTTTATTAACTTAAGTTGTACTAATTTGGGAAGTAATTATAAAACTAAGCCAACTTCTCCAGTATTTGAACTTCTGCCTTTTATCTTAATACCTTGGTCACATGACTTTTGTGAAAGTACACATACAAATAGATGAGAAAAAAGATCCAGTTAATGAAACAGGATGTTTTATATATTCATACTTACAGATAAAATGATAAAATAATGAGTTAATGAGTGAGATTTTCTTCTCTATTATCAAAACTGCCTATTTATGAACTATACAAACATTTCACCAGGATAAATTTATTATCTGAAGTGAACCAAAACACAAAACATTTGAATAAATAATTTATGAATTTTCACAAGTTAAGTTGTATTAAGTTTTGATGAACTTCAAATGAAAATGCTTCTATTTCTGCAAAGAATGCCCATCACCATAATCTGTCTGCTGAAACTTTTCAAAAAAAAAAGATTCCAGACAGAAATACATTTAATTGGCCAAAATGTGAGAAACAACAATATATATGATAGAGTTAACAGAATTCTGCTTTCCCCTGTCTAATCCACTGCCATATAATAAGCTCAATTTAGGTGCTCAGACATATCATATTTTATGATGTCAGAAAAATAACATTGTCCTAGAGACAGCTGTTTGAATTATAAATGACTTTGGCTAACAGGGAAACAAGATACATTCTCAGGAATGGTACTAAGAACATGATATGAAGGAAGAATATTGTACTGCGGTGCTGGATCAATTTCTTCAGCATCCCAGTTATAACTCCCCCGCTTCCTTTTTCATACCAAATCACTCCAATTTCTGACAAAAGTAATAAGTATGAACATAGTTTACATAAAACAAAACAATGATCAAAAATACAATAGCTAACTTAAAAAATATACAGAAGCTCATTCAATGGTTTAGGATGATGTAGTATTTGAAATTTGCAACTGTTAAACAAGTTGCCTTCTCAAAGTGTACTTAAATCCACCTGTCCAAACAAAATTCAGTTCTTCATGTTTAACTATAGTATATGAAGATTCAGGAATACGGGGGATATTTTACCATAAGATGTGTTTCTCACAGTAGTTTCTAAAATGTGTTTTAATTTTTTAATTGATAAACAATGAACTATAAAGAGATGAACAGTTTTTAATGAATCTACTAAAAGATTATTTTAAACTTTTTAAAAATCTACTGATATTTATGTAAAATTAATTGCCCATTCAGTATTAAGACCACAAGTACCTCAGAGGTAACAGGTCTTAATGAATGTAGTTTTTGCTATTATTTTCTCCAAACAGTTCACTAGTCCTTTACAAAACACAAGATTTTGTCAATTACAAAATAAAATAGGCACTAAAATAGTACTTGCTCCTGATTCTGAAACAAAATGTAATTAGGCAATTCACTTCAACAGCTTCTACAGTCAGTTACTAAGAAAAGGAATCTTTCCTTGATAAGAACCCTGAAAGACTAGATTTTAGAGCCTGAGAAACAGTAGAATTGTCTGACACCAGAGATCCTCATTTTCAATCACTCAGTTACCTTACAGAGCTTCTGATACCGAGGAGAAGAAACTGCCATCCTTTGCAAACGATGTAACAAAACCACAACTTTCTGCAGAGACGTTCTCACCACAGCCATCATTTTAAGTTTACCACACTTCTGCAGACACCTCAGAATTTGCATTATAAATGAAGAGCAATGATCATTTCCTCCCGGTCACTGGACAATGATTTGCCAGTTCTCTGAGCATGCTCGTTTTCAGGAAAGCATTTGAAAAATACAGGGGACTTAGGTGCTAGGCAGAAGGAGGCTGGTATTCCTTCAACTTCTTCTCAATTTAAAAAACATGCACAAACGCCACCCAGAAAGCCCCCTGCAGATGCACACAGCCAGGACTTGCTCAGCCCAGCACGGCCAGACAATGAGGCAAGTTGGGCAGCCAAACGCTGCCTGCTGCTGGGAGAGGAGAGCACTCAGTAGCCAAAAAGGATATTAAGTGAAACATTAAAGCTGCAGATACAAAGCAGATATCCCCGGGGAACAGAGATTCAACACATCACCAAGATGCATGCCTTGTAGCAGGTTTATATTAAGCGATCCAGTGGCATTCACTCTCTCACTTTAAAGAAAGATGCGTTCGCTACCCGAGTAGACGCAGCTCTGGCTGTGTTCTATGGGATGAGTGAATAGAGCCCATGACAAATCTCGAGCAGAACAGAAGGGGACCTGACTCCAAGGATATCAGCCCAGACAGACGTTAAGTGTTAATAACTCCCCTCCACGCAGGTCTCAGAACAAGACCATCTGAAACAAAACAAAACACACATGCAGGGGACTTTACCTAAGATACCCTAAAAGCAGAGTCGTCCACAGGCTCTCAGATGCCTGCTTAGCTAAGAGGGAAGCCATCAGAAATCAAATTTCTAATGTCAGGCTAAGACTCCCCTAATTACACAGTACGGTTAATAAAAACAAAACAAAACAAAGTCTGTAATTGACTGCTAACATTCAAATTACCACATTTCCCCTTAGTATCTTCATGATCTTGTTTTTTTGCCATAAAGCTGTTTTAATTTTAGAAGAAATGTAAGACATGATGTATATGTCACATAGACAGAAGCACCCGGTACAGAATTTTGAGGTCTTATGTTTCTGTGTATACATTTCAGATGCATTTTCTAAATACTTCAGCCTTTGAATACCACAGTAAATATCAACTGAGGTAAAGTACTGTTAGGTAATAAGCAAAATAACCCAGAATGATTCCATGACCAGGTTAAAGGGCACAGCCAGAAATAGAAGTCAGACGTTTCTCATTATGTCCTGCTCAAATTAATAACCTGGGTAAGTCTGCATTTTCACCTTTCTGCATCATTGTCATGATTCTTTAAAAGAAAGGCAGCATTTAAAAATATTCATTTCTCATCTTTTACTTTGTCTGCCTTCTTACTCCTTCATTTTAGCACGATTTAAAGCCCTAAAGTGGGTCTTAGAGGGTTGCATTTATCAAGCAGCATTTTTTTTTGAGTTTCTGTTTGTCTATTTTTTCCCAGCAGCTGTATACTGAGAACCTATACTGCCTCCTTCTGGAGAATCTAACAACATCAAAATATCTATACAAAGCCCAACTAGGAAGAGGTCATCAAAGAACAAGGTGATTAAAACTAGCAATTTTTTAAGCAAATATATAGAAACAGGAAGTAGATTAGTAATCATTTGAGGGTCAGAGAATTGGCAACAGTGGATTAACAGCCAAGGGGTATAGGGTTTCTTTCTGAAGTGATGAAAATGTTCTAATTTGATTATGATAAAGGTTGCACAGCTCTGTGAACACAGTAAAAACAATTCAATTGTACAACTTAAAGGGATGAAATGGAAGGATTGTAGGGTATGTGGAATGTTAATAAAGCTGTTACAAAAAATGAAGTTGTAATTCCTGTCCCTGAACCAACAAGTGAAGCTTCTACAGTACAGGAAATACTCCTTAAACACCAGAGAGCTGGGTAACAGACAAGATCTGAAATGATCTAAACAACCAAAGTCTACGCCTATGGAAAAGAGGATAAAAATTAGGCTGAAAGAGAACACAGGAAACAAAAACAGAATAATCCCAAAGCACATATTATTAGAGAGTAAAAACAGCAACCCCAGAAAGGCAACAGGGCAACAGAATTTTACTCAGGAAAGAATCAAAGCATGTTAATTAATTAGTACTGATAAAATTTAAAGCTTATATTTTGAAATATAATTAAGGTGATGATAATAATATCTTAGAATACAGGCAGGAAAATTAAAGAGTAAATGCATTTGAATTAATAGACAAACTGACTTTCATTCAAAAGCAAAAAAAAAAAAAAAAGTCTGTGCATCTTTGGTTAAGTTCTCTCATTTGAATACAGATCCACAGTGACAACTGTGTGCCAGGCATCTTCTGACCATTCCTCAGATGCCTCATTTCCACAGTCCAAATGGAACTCACCATCATACTCCACTAACTTGCCCTGCTTCCCTGACTTTTTCTTTTCCTGTTGTTCCCAATCTCAGATTCTGACACCACCTGTCAGTCTTCTTTGTCCATAACCCTTCTTCCACCCTGAGTCTACTCATACTACCAAGTCTTTAGGTCTCTTCACCCATACTGCCTCATTCCTAGTCATTTTCATCCCTGACCAGATGGCTGGAGTATCCTGTTTGGCTGTCAGTCTTGCCCAATTCAGACACATTCTCCATAAAGTCATCAGTTAGATTCCTACGAAATACAGTCCCACTGTATCACTCTCTTGCTTAATATTCTTTAAAGACTTCTCTTCGTTGCCATCAGGTTAAAATACGAAATACTTGGCAAGTCATACAAGACTCTCTATGATCTGGACCACTCAGCTCTCCAAGAGCTTTTGTTTCCAAAAAAGATCAGGTTTTCTCTTGCCAACAGTTCTCTACTGAGGAGAAAAACCTAACTGCCGTGCAGCAGGGCAATGAAACATAAATTCATAAATCCAAGTGATCATTTATTCTTATCAGAAGTGGTATGTACCATGGCATACTCCCAGAAATTAATCTTCATCTTCCCATGTGCTTCCAAACTATGCTTTATCAAAAGTTACCCAAATTCACCTTAAACCAAATACAGAATAAATTTCTTCACCTTCATGAAATATTCCCATGGCCCTGCATCCCACTGTGTTAAGATACAAAGCAAGTACAACTAGAGAATGCGCCAGGTAAGCAGTTCTACATACAGCCCTGGTACACAGAGCACACGCTTGCCGAGGTCCTTATTCCATCGTTTTGTGCACACACGTCCTCCACCACCATCAGCACACCAACAGAACATGAGTTTTATAGTTCTAAGTGCTTTTCCTCATTCTTTTTCTTCAACAAATATCCTTCCGTTTCCAAATAAGCTTTCATTTTTAACTGCCTGTTCACTCACACAAAAGGAGAGTCATTAAAACAAAACTCCAAAGGAAAATTAAAATTCTATTGCATAAGAAATACTAAGCAAGTGGCACTAAGTCTAAAAATCATCTACCTATAAGGTACCCAAAGCAAAAAGCAAACCCATCGATTTTCTTTTTTTAATAAAGTGAAGAGAATGTTTTAAAATTAAGAGCATTTAACAAAGAAGCAAGGGAGTAAAAACTCAAGCAAACTACCATAANCTAAGTCTAAAAATCATCTACCTATAAGGTACCCAAAGCAAAAAGCAAACCCATCGATTTTCTTTTTTTAATAAAGTGAAGAGAATGTTTTAAAATTAAGAGCATTTAACAAAGAAGCAAGGGAGTAAAAACTCAAGCAAACTACCATAATATGAAATATCCAAACCATAAATAAATGAATGTGCTCATCTTTAGGTAGAGAGGTGTTAATAAGCTTTTAATAAATACCCTTTTTATTATTTCTTATGAGACAAAACAGATTATTTTAGCAACATTAAATTAGTTTCAAGAAGCATTTATCATTCATGTTATAATGTATATCAGTAACCTCTTTAGTCAGTAACCTCTTTTTCCTGATGCTGGTTGCTATAAGACAAGTAGTCCTATGTTGGTTATTTTTATTCAAAAAGATTTTAAACATCCCTATTTATATGTATTTTTTTTCCACAATTTGAATAATTCATTAAATGTTGAGAAGAGTTTTTGACTATGTAAAAATATATCCCAGGATAAAATGTATTTAAAGACATTATTAAACTCTAAAATAGGTCTGTGTTTTACTGGTGCTCATCATCCAGGTTCACTTTAAGCCTCCTTTGTTCATTGCCTAAAAGTGTTATCTTCTCAAATGCACAACCTGTATATGTTTGAGTTTAACATAATTATATAAATTGAGTATCCATGAGGATTATTAGATCCAACTTATCATTAAATCATAAAAAATAATATATTCTAGCATATAACCACATTCAGAGTTCTCCATAACCCTCTAAACATGAGATGATAGCTAAATATCTTATCAATTAGCATGTATAGTGACCTCATAGGACTCCAGAGGGTAAGACAAAACACACACAAAAAGAACAGATTTATCTTCAACATTTGCCTGCTCATTCTCATTATCAAGACCCAAGGGCATTATGTAATGAATCAATGAATAAAATATAAGAAGTAATGTAAGTAAACAGATTTTTGTTGAATTAATCTTGAGAATTCAACCAACACTCTTAATAGTCAATATGCATGGAAATAAGTTATTAATAAGTCTATTCCAAAAGGGTCTTTTTAAAAAATTTATAACTTTTTAATGATAATACTTTCAAACAGAGAAAAGTTCTAAGAATCAGAATTGTTCCAAGAANACTCTTAATAGTCAATATGCATGGAAATAAGTTATTAATAAGTCTATTCCAAAAGGGTCTTTTTAAAAAATTTATAACTTTTTAATGATAATACTTTCAAACAGAGAAAAGTTCTAAGAATCAGAATTGTTCCAAGAAAGTTTCTGGACCCTTCATCCAGACCCAAATATCTGTTAACATTCTGTTTTGAGGGAAAAGATTTTCTAAGAAAGGATTCAAAAAAGGTCATCACACTGTATTTCATAATGATGAAGTTTTAGGGCCCAAGGGCAGCTGACAGTATTTACTTAGAATTTCCACACAGAGCTCTGCATAGGCCACAGTACGGAATAATGTGATCTCTGCCCTTGAAGAACCACATGATAACTAGGAGAGGAGGAGACAGGCATCAGATGACAATGGATCATGAGTTCACAGGCATCAGAAATAATACCTGTCAAAATGTTGTGAGAATGACACGACATAAAGAAGTAATCAGATGTAAAACTCTGGTAAACAAGGAGACTTCTCCAATGAAGCTGGTTTAAGACTGTGATTGGCAAGAATAGGTCATTCTGCACAAATAAAATGGGAAATTCAAGGGCACTGAAGAGTTGTACTCAGGGCAGAAAAAAGATTCAGACATGCTTCACAAGATTCCTCAAAAATTCTTTTAAAGGGAAGATTTTGTATTGTCATATTTCATGTGGAAGAAAATTTGAACCTCAGACTGCATTTACAATTGTAATTATCAAGCTAAAGACATAAAAGCAATACCTTCAAGCCTAATATTCTTAGTTGTAAACTAAGCCACAGGGCCTTTGCAGCTTTTATATTAAGTATTTACAATAAATGAACAAAGAAACAACTTCATATTAAAAGGAAATGCCCTGATAAATCAGGTTTCAATAAGGCTAACTGTAATGGGGCTTAAGATGACAGAAAATAGAATAGTTATGAGCCTATAAGTCTAAATGAATAATTATCACTTCCATAAAACAAGGTGTTTTTTTTTTTT
>SJYV01010363.1:203431-263751 GCA_006410875.1 Neotragus pygmaeus | reverse complement strand
TGCTGCTGCTGCTGCTAAGTGGCTTCAGTCGTGTCTGACTCTGTGCGACCCCACAGACGGCAGTCCGGATCTGCCAGGCAAGAATACTGGAGTGGGTTGCCATTTCCTTCTCCAATGCATGAAAGCGTGAAGTCCCTCAGTTATGTCCGACTCTTAGCAACCCCACCAGGCTCCTCTGTCCATGGCATTTGCCAGGCAAGAGTACTGGAGTGGGGTGCCATTGTCTTTTCTGCCTGCATCAAGATACTCCCTATAAAACCTAAATGACAAATGAATGTTCCCATAATTTTTGTAGCAACTAGCAGAAAAATCCACCCTAGAGTACCAGAAGAACAGAACCACGCTGCTAATTCAGTTCAGTCACTCACTCATGTCTGACTCTTTCTAATCTCATGAACTACAGCATGCAAGACTTCGCCATCCATCACCAACTCGCAGAGCTTGCTCAAACTCATGTCCATAGAGTCAGTGACGCCATCCAACCATTTCATCCTCTGTCATCCCTTTCTCTTACTGCCATCAATCTTTCCCAGCATCAGGGTCTTTTCCAAGGAGTCAGTTTTTCACATCAGGTGGCCAAAGTATTGGAGTTTCAGCTTCAGCATCAGTCCTTCCAATGAACAATCAGGACTGATTTCCCTTACAATTGATTGGTATGAATTCCTTGCAATTCAAGGGACTCTCGAGTCTTCTCAAACAGCACAGTACAAAAGAATCAATTCTTAGGTACTCAGCTTTCTTTATGGTCCAAGTCTCACATCCATACATGACTACTGGAAAAACCATACCTTTGACTAGATGGACCTTTGTTGACAAAGTAATGTCTCTGCTTTTTAATATGCTGTCTAGGTTGGTCATAGCTTTTCTCCCAAAGAGGAAGCATCTTTTAATTTCATGGCTGCAGTCACCATCTGCAGTGATTTTGGAGCCTAAGAAAATAAAATCTCTCACTGTTTCCATTGTTTTCCATCTATTTGCAATGAAGTGATGGGACCAGATACCATGATCTTCATTTTTTGAATGCTGAGTTTTAAGACAGCTTTTTCACTCTCCTCTTTCACTTTCATCAAGAGGCTCTTTAGCTCTTCTTTGCTTTATGCCATAAGGGTGGTGTCATCTGCATATTTGAGGTTATTGATATCTCTCCCAGCAATCTTGATTCCAGCTTGTGCTTTGTCCAGCCCCAGCATTTCTCATGATGTACTCTGCATAGAAGTTAAATAAGCAGGATGACAATACTCAGCCTCAATGTACTCCTTTCCTGATTTGGAACCAGTCTGTTGCTTAATCTCCAGTTCTAACTGTTGCTTCAAGAGGCAGGTAAAGGGTCTGGTATTTCCATCTCTTTCAGAATTTTCCACAGTTTAATGTGATCCACATAGTCAAAGGCTTTGGCATAGTCAATAAAGCAGAAATAGATGTTTTTCTGGAACCCGCTTGCTTTTTCGATGATCAAACAAATGTTGCCAATTTGATCTCTTATTCTTCTGCCTTTTCTATATCCAACTTGAACATCTGGAAGTTCACAGTTCAAATACTGTTGAAGCCTGGCTTGGAGAATTTTGAGCATTACTTTGCTAGTGTGTGAGGTGAATACAACTGTGCAGTAGTTTGAGCATTCTTTGGCACTGTCTTTCTTTGGGATTGGAATGAAAACTGACCTTTTCTAGTCCTGTGGCCACTGCTGAGTTTTCCAAATTTGTTGGCATATTGAGTGCAGCACTTTCACAGCATCATCTTTCAGGATTTGAAACAGCTCAACTGGAATTCCATCACCTCCACTAGTTTTGTTTGTAGGATGTCTGGCTCTAGGTGAGTGATCACACCATCATGATTATCTGGGTCATGAAGATCTTTTTTGTATAGTTCTTATGTGTATTCTTGCCACCTCTTCTTAATATTTTCTGCTTCTGTTAGGTCTATACCGTTTCTGTCTTTTATTTTGCTCATCTTTGCATGAAATGTTCCCTTGGTATCTCTAATTTTCTTGAAGAGATCTCTAGTCTTTCCTATTCTATTGTTTTCCTTTATTTCTTTGCATTGTTCACCGAGGAAAGCTTTCTTATCTCTCCTTGCTATTCTTTGGAACTCTGCATTCAGATGGATATATCTTTCCTTTTCTCCTTTGTCTTTTGCTTCATTTCTTTTCTCAGCTATTTGTAAGACATCCTCAGACAACCATTTTGCCTTTTTGCATTTCTTTTTCTTAGGGATAGTCTTGATCATTTCCTCCTGTACAATGTCACCAACCTCTGACCATAGTTCTTCAGGCACTCTGTCAATCAGATCTAATCCCTTGAATCTGTCACTTTCACTGTTTAATCTTAAGGGATTTGATTTAGGTCATACCTGAATGTTTTAGTGGTTTTCCCTACTTTCTTCAATTTAAGGCTGAATTTGGCTATGAGGAGTTCATGATCTGATCCATAGTTAGCTCCCAGTCTTACTTTTCTGACTGTACAGAGCTTCTCCATCTTTGGCTGCAAAGAATATAATCAGTCTGATTTAGGTGTCAACCATCTGGTGATGTCCATGTGTAGAGTTGTCTCTTGTGTTTTTGGAAAAGGTGTTTGCTATGACCAGTGCATCTCTTGCAAAACTGTGTAAGCCTTTGCCCTGCTTTGTTTTATACTCCAAAGCCAAACTTGCCTGTTACTCCAGTTATCTCTTTGACTTCCTACTTTTGCATTCCAGTCCCCTGTGATGAAAAGGACATCTTTTTTGTATGTTAATTCTAGAAGTTCTTGTAGGTCTTCATAGAACTGTTCGACTTCACTTCTTCAGCAATACTGGTTGGGGCACACACTTGGATTACTGTGATACTGCATGGTTTGCCTTGGAAACGAACAGAGATCATTCTGTCATGTTTGAGATTGCACCCAAGCACTGCATTTCAGACTCTTGTTGACTATGATGGCTACTCCACTTCTTCTAAGGGATTCTTACCCACAGTAGTAGATAGGATTATCATCTGAATGAAGTTCACCCATTCCAGTCCACTTTAGTTCACTGATTCCTAAAATGTCAATGTCCACTGTTGCTATCTCCTTTTTCACCACTTCCAATTTACCTTGATTCATGGACCTAACATTTTAGGATCCTATGCAATACTGTTCTTTACAGCACTTTACTTCCATCATCAGTCATATGTATAATTAGGCATTGTTTTCACTTTGGCTCCATCACTTCATTCTTTCTGGAGTTGTTTCTCCACTCTTCTCTAGTAGCACACTGGGCAACTATCAAACTGGGGAGTTCATCTTTCAGTGTCATATCTTTTTCCCTTTTCATGCTAATGCTGCTAATTAGAAAAGAATATTCTGAATATAATGACTGAAACATTGATATCGCTTTCAATTGTATTCCTCTGCTTAAGAGTCCTAATAGGGCTTTGCTGATTATTATTTTTTGAGTCATTTGGTTAAAACAAATCAGCAGATAGCATACAGAATGATACTGATAGCATAGCAGATAGCATAGAGATAGACAGAGAATGATCCAGAAAACCAGGATGCTGGCCACTTGATTTTTAAATAGCAATCATGGAAAGTTTACAGGTCTGAAGAATAAAAACATGCTGTCCTGTTTCAGATTTTGCTCCCCATATATTCTATATTATATCCTTCACAAGCATACACCTTCATCTAGGCTATCTAAAGGGCAAATCAATGTTATACCAAAATATAACCTAACAACATAACCTCCAATTCAAGAATATTCTCTATGATTGTAGAGAGATTTAAAGTAGCACTTTGAAGTACCATAAGTATTCAATACCATTAACTCTATAGTCAAACTAATCATAAAAAGGTACTTGTTCTGATGATATTGATAAAACAGTTTGGTTATCAGTTATAAAGGTATTAAAAGAAACGAAACTTAATACTTGATTTGTTCACTACATGTCTGCTAAGTCTCTTCAGTCATGTCTGACTCTGTGACCCTCTGGACTGTAGCCTGCCCGGCTCTTCCATCCTTGGGATTCCCCAGGCATGAACACTGGAGTGGGCTGCCATGCCCTCCTCCAGGAGATCTTCCTCATCCAGGGATTAAACCCACATCTCTTAAGTCTCCTACATTGGAAGGAGGGTTCTTTACCACTAGTGTCACCAGGGAAGCCCTTGTTCACTACATTAGCCCTCATGAAGATTTTGGGAGATTTCAAAAATAAAAATGACCTTCAACATAATCACAGAAGGGAGTAAAAGGAGGATTCCTGGGATTCTGAAGGTGTTTTCTTTCTAGATGTTGGTTCATGGGTGTGTTCCATCTGCAAAGAATCAGTGAGCTGTAATTCTGGGATACAAGTACATTTCTACTCATTATTACTCTAGAAATTTTCCAAAAAAAACCTTCCTGGTCAAATTCTTTATATAGATTTCAATGTATATTCTAAGCCCTTGGGAAAACTTTATGACAAGGGTCCTAAAAATTATGGTTAACAATAGACTAAAAAAGCATATCCCACAAATTGATAATGCCAGAAAGTAACTAATGAGCCTTACTTACTTGATTATCAGAAATCTGTTTGACAAGTGGATCCCTTCGAGCCTGTTGAAGAATATAGAGGCGAGCCTCATACTTTCTCATGAGCTCTTCTGTCTCCTCCCTGTGGTCATCCCACTGGAGACTGTCAACAATCATGTCCTCCAGCTGCTGCCGTCTTAACTCCACACCGTGCTGGGTGTTATCCCATTGGTTCTTGACCTTTTCCACTGGAGGGAAAAAAAAAAGATCCCAGAAAGCAGTCATTAGGAAAAGGAAAAAAATACATGACACCAAATTCATCATAAATAAGGTTATATATGGAAAAGAGAAAGGTAGCCAAATGGTACATACATTTGAAAGGAATTTTATTATGTCTGCCACACTATATGACTGATACATTTTTGAAATCACCCTTGATGAAAAAAATGTTGAATTAAACTCTATTCTGATTGCATTAAAATATCTCACAATAAAGATATTTACTATTTTAAACTGATAAACAAAAAATTATTTAAAAGATTAATTCTTACCTAGTTTATATTTACAGAACCTGGTCTGAAGAAGGGAGATGACAGTACTTTTGACAGTACTTTATGACATAATTTTATAACCACAGATACAGTCACTTGTCATCCTCTAACGAAATGCTCTATTGTAGCATTGATTTTAAGAGAAAACAAACTATTTAAGAGTTCTTTTCACATTTGTTTTTCTGTAGCATGAAACCTCTCTATAAGGAAGTGTTTTTATACATTTAAGAGAAGCACTAAAAGCAAATGAGATTCAAGTTCTATGTATCAATAATTTCTATTATAAGAAATCTACATTGACTCTTCTTTTTTTTACTCTTTCTTTTTATTTTTCTCTCTTTGATTTTCTTTTTCAGTCCCTTTCTCTTCTCCTTTTCTGTCTCCTACTTTCTTTTCTCTTCTATCTTTAAGAGGGAGTTACAAAAAAGAAGGGACTTCCCAGGTGACACTAATGGTAAAGAACCCTCCTACTGGGTTCAATCCATGGGTCAGGAAGATCCCCTGGAGGAGCAAATGGCAACCCTTGCTGCCTGGAGAATCCCTTGGACAGAAGAGCCTGACAGGCTACAAGTCCATGGGGTTGTAAGAGTCAGACATAACTGAACACACACACACAATCTATCAATTAATTTTAAAAGATATAAAATGGCTCACTTAGCAAAAACAAACCAACAGTATGAGATACTACAAGTTCTCTGCTAACTCATCTCTTATAACTTTGCTGGTGCCACATTCATGTTGAAATCAAAACATGTTTAATAGGGAGAACAGTTGACTTTCCTTGAGAAATATTAGCCAAGGTAATAAAATACTTTCCAGTTCATATTCTGCCACAAATATTTATTAATTTCCTAATTGGTACTGGGCAGTGTGGGAAATCTTAGGGCCAAAGAGGTGAATATTCACAACTTATAGAAGGGAGAGATAATTAATAGTGAGATCTACAATGAAATTATAGAGGGGAAAGGCCATAGCAGGAACTAAAGATAGAAAATACAGTTCACCGGGGACTAAAAGAGGGTGGGAAAGACTTCGCAGAGTGGGTGACATTTTACCTGCTGAGTAGAATTTCACCTGGGGAGAGAAGGCCAGGAAGAAGAAAACATAATGTGAATAAAGGTAAGAAGACTAGGAAATGTCAGGACGTTATAAAGAACAGATATCGTTCAGAACAGCTACAGACAGTGCTGAGGGCTACAGAGAGGAAGGGAAAGATGCAAACGGATAGTGATTGTCCCTACACGACATTCTTAAGAATCCTGACTGTTTTCTATGTCATACAGATTTAAGAGATGCCTGTAGGCCAGAAAGCCAATTTGAAACAGGGAACTCTGTTGCTGCTGAGTTATTTAATTTTTGTTTCATGTTGTATTTAACTAAAGTATTCTCAAATTAGAGCCAGATACACAGGTATATAGTAGCTACTCAACACATATTTTTGGAATGAATTCTGAGAAGAGGAGTTAAAAGACATGGTAAGATTTGGTTTCAGTGAATATAATAGGAGAATGGATTTGCATTCCTATGGGTTTCTCTAACTTTTGTCTTTTTGGTTTCTTTAAAAGAAATTATAACCTAAATGAAAAAAAAAACCTTCAATGTATTACTAATTACTTAAAAAGGAACACTGTTCATAGTCTAAGGAATTCATAAGGGAATCATAACAATCTTCACAAAAAATAAAAAAAACAAGGGAAAGCTATTTCATTAATATAGATTATCAAATATTAAATTATCAAATAATGTTAATTTCTGGCTGAATAATCTTCAAAAATGTGCATGTTACCATTTTCAAGGAAAGTGAGTGATGACATATAATTTTATTTTTAAAATCTTACATTTTTCAGTGATTGCTGTTCTTACGTCTGAACTGGAAGCTTTATTTTTCAGATTCTGTGCCAATGTAAAGACATAATCGAGCTGAGGATGGCGCTGTTCTAAGTCAGCCTTTGTGATCTGTCAAGACAAAATGATCATTAAGATAGGTTAACAAGCTGTACGATAAAAACACTACCAAAGCATAACTGGTGTGCTGCCATCCAAGCTATTGTTTTCCTCTGGAAAGGAGCAGTGAGGCATCAGTGCTATAGAGGAGAAAGTGCAGGCTCTGGAGTAAGAGGCCCTAGGTTCGAATCTTGACTCTCCCACTTATTATGTGGATCACCAGGCAAGGTATTTTACCTCTCTTGTTTCCACAAAAAGAAATAATAAAAACACTTGCAGTTCAGCTATATCAAGTCTGAGGAGATTAAATGAAGAAAATCCCTTTGAAATCTAAAAAGTATGTTCAAAACATTAGCAAGGGGACTTCCCTGGTGGTCTCAGGTTAAGAATCCACCTCCCAGTGTAAGGGATTCAGGTTCAGTCACTGCTCTAGGAACTAAGATCACACATGCCTTGGAGCAACTAAGCCCGCAGACGGCAACTACTGAGCCTGTGTGTCACAACTAGAGAAACCCATGCCCTGCGACCAAGACTTAGTGCAACCAAAAAACAAAAACATGAGCAGTGATTCTGGCAACTGATGCTCCGCACATCTGTCCTACAACGGAAATGAACATAAACTAGTGGCACCTATAGGGTGGAGATGAGGGGTTAGAAAAATTCGAACTAGAAGAACTAAAAATTAAATAACCCTAAACACGAAGAGTCGGACACAAGTGAGTGATTAAGCACAGCACAGCACAGACATAAAAGACTGCTGCTTGAGAAAGTTTGAGTTTCTTAGGAGGGAAAAGTTAGCAATATTAGGAAAATGGTGTGTTTTAAGTATAGAACTCACACATAACCATAAAGATTAAAATATACAACTAACAAAGAGAATGCACAGCTCTTCCTCTGTGAATTCCCTAACTTTTCAGATTTCAATTATTCCTATAGTGTCAAGTATTATTTCTAAATGGTTCATTCACAACCTCTAATCCTGAATCACACAGAGACAGTTCAATGAATGCTGATCATTTCCTTGCAAGTGGCATAAGGACCTTTCAACACAACGTATCTGAAACTAAATCAATCAACCCTTATCCACAATCCATTTCTTCTGTTCCTGATTTCCCCTAATTGCAATGACATCATCTCAGCCACTCAGAAAGGGCTTTTTTCTTTGTTTTAAGCATCTCTTGCACTATTCCCAGTCTTCTTACTCAAGCAGAACATTCTTTTGATCAGTCTCCAAGCCACAGTTTTAAAGAGAAAATGGGAAGAAAAGATGCTTACCGATTGCTTACAGACTAAAAGTCCAAAGAGCTTTGCTTGGTCCACAAGCTCCTTCAGAAGGTGGACTTGATCTGACTTCACTGACTTCCCACTACACCTCCTTATTGCACAACTGTTGAACCATCCCTCGTGCTCCCCACCTCAAATCTTTTTCTCTCTGGTCCCTATACCAGGAATGTCATTTATTTGTCTCTAAGCATCAGAATTCCACATAGCCTGCATTCCTTCACTGTGGATGTAACTCGTTCTTCATCCTGGCTCCTCTACCACATGGCCTGTACCTGCCCAGTGGCTTTTATTAGACTGTGCCTGGTCACATATTTCTTTAATATGGGAATAAAACTGGTACCTACTTCACAAGATTGTTAAAGTGAATGAGATAATATACGCTAAATACTTAGAAAGACATCTAGCACGCAGTAAGCACTTAATGAGTTAGTAATAGCTGCTATTATATTATTATTTTTCATAGTTCATTCTTAGTTTCTATCTGATATATTCTTTTCAACATCCCTAGACAACATATAGCCCAGAACCAAACATACACTGAATATGGACAAAGAACTTTAAAATTGATATCAAATGGCATATGTATAGAAATAAAATTATAGTCAGGAGAGTCTCACTGATGATGTCAACAATTAAATAAGCTCATTATGAAATATAGGTTGAAAAGGCACTTCAACAAATGCCTATATGACACTAGGGACTAAATTAACACCAGTTTACATTTATACTGATACTGCCAGATTTAGGACATCAGTTTTAGCTCGTAAAAACAGAGTCTACAGCTCACATTCTTAACCAAAACAACATAAATGCAAGAAAAGCTTTATTCATCAGAGCTAGCCAGCATGGCTGACAGATCAAGAACTTTTAAGAGGAATGTGGAGTCTGCTCTGAGGGGCCGGGGCAGAAGCGCGGTCCATGTCGTGAGCATCTTGGAGGCGACCCGGTAGGGCCAGGCTGCATCAGACCTACTGCCTCTCCAGTCAGTGCATTGGCATCTGAGTTTCTGCAGTGCCACCAGGACCCAGGAGTGGACGGAGGCAATAACTTCGCTGAGGAAGGGCTCGTCACCGTTCACTCCCACGAAGTCCCCCTAATTAATCTGCTTTTCAGACGCAAGCACAGTTGCTTTTCCTTGTGAAAGTGAAATGAAGTCGCTCAGTCATGTCCAACTCATTGCAACCCCATGGACTGTAGCTTGCAAGGCTCCTCCGTCTATGGAATTTTCCAGGCAAGAATACTGGAGTGAGTTGCCATTTCCTTCTCCAGGGGATCTTCCTGACCCAGGGATCAAACCCGGATCTCCCTCATTGCAGGCAGACGCTTTACCTTCTGAGCCACCAGGGAAGCCCCCAACGCGGTTTATTAACAAAAGAGTACTGAAAATTGGAGGAGAAGGAAGCTGCTGGGGCCATGTACTGTGAGAAGCTGGGTGACCTGCTTCAGAGGTCGGACTTTGTGATGCTGGCTGTGAGCCTGACGCCCCAGAGCCAGGGCCTGATCAAGAGGCGGGAACTGAGGTTAATGAAGCCCACCGTCATCCTCATCAACATCAGCAGAGGTCTACTAGTTGATCATGACACCCTGGTGGAAGCCCTTCAGACCTGGCTCATTAAGGCAGCAGCGCTGGATGTGATATACCCAGAGTCCCTGCCCAGAGATCATCCTTTGTTGAAGAACATCACTCTGACACCTCACAGTGGAAGTGCAATTCATCAAGCAAGCCGGACAGATGATGGAAAATTTGGTTGAAAGCATCCTGGCATCTTTCAGTGGCCTTCCTGTTCCTAAGAAAGTGCTGCTTAAATGATTTATCTGAGTTAAGAATTCAGTAGGATGAAAACACGGCAGATTAAATGGGAAAGAAACACTTTAAAAAAAAAAAAAAAAGAATTTTTTTAAGCTCATTCTCGCAGAGTTTAAGATAAACAGAAGTGATCCAAACAGATCTTGTCTACTCCTGTGCTGTGGTGTTTCCATGACAAACCTTTACACTAGGTACCTACTTTCATTCGCGAAATTGTCTTATTGATCTCTTCTACATCCCCAACAGTGACAATGTTGGACTTCAGCATTTGGTCGATCAATACCAGCCAATCGGCTAGTTCTGTTATCGTCTTATCCAGATCAGCAGGAACTGAAATTTCTGAAGTACGAGGAGATGGGACAGGAATATCTGATGCAGATGATGCTAGCACCACCTTTTGGACACTGGGATGAGCTGAAATTAAAAATGAAGCAAAGTGTTAATAACAGCAGGATATTCTGATATTGGTGATATAATGGAGATGTATGTATATGTGTATTTATGTAAATTTTAGTTTAAGTAAGTAAAATGATTGAAAGAGGGTTTTTTTTTTTTAATTGGAGGATAATTGCTTTACAATGTTGTGTTGGTTTCTGCCATACAATAAGAATCAGCCGTAAGTACACATACATACCCTCCCTCGGTTTTTCTTTTTTAATACTGAAATGGCAATGTTACTTCCTGAAATATCTATAAAACTTATGGTTGCAATAAAGCTAATTAAAGGCAGTCTCTCACCGTATTTTGGGCTTCCTAGGTGGCACTAGTAAAGAACCCACCTGCCAATGCAGGAGACAGAAAAAAAAAAAAAAAGCAGGTTCAATCCCTGGGTTGAGAAGATCCCCTGGAGGAGGGCATGGGAACCCACTCCAGTATTCTTGCCTGGAGAATCCCATGGACAGAGGAGCCTGGTGGGCTACAGTCCATAGGGCTGCACAGAGTCAGACACAACTGAAGTGACCTAGCATGCACACAGCCTATTCGAGGGTAGCAATAACTCAAAAGCAACTAACAGTAACTGAGATCAATATCAAGAGAAAAAATTTTTAAATACATCAACCATGAGAAAATTAGGAGTGTTATTTTATTTTGTCAAGATGTTTTTGCTTTAATTATAAAGCCAATTTATTTGTAATTTTCTATCCTTTTTTTTTCTTAACTTTATAACATGGGTATTAGTCATATTAATAAACATCATTGTGAATACCTAGGTAATAATCTTTATTTATAGTCACTAAGTTTTAGTTACTCTTTTTCTTATGGCTAAATACTTAGACTCCTCTTGAACTTTAACTTTAAAAAAGATTTGCAGATATAGCCAAGTAATAATTGACAAGGGAGCCAAGAACATGCAATGGAGAAAAGATAGTCTTTGCAATACACGATGCTAAGATGATTGGACATTCACATGTAAAAGAGTAAATGTCTTATACCACTTACAAAAGACTTAAATGTAAGACCTGAAATTATGAAACTCCTAGAAGAAAACATAGGAAATAAAGTTCCTTGACACAGATCATGGTATTGACTCTTTGAATATAACACCTGAAGAATACAAAGCATAAGCAACAAAATCAAAACTGGAACTATCATCAAACTAAAAACCTTCTACAGAGCAAAAGAAACCATCAACACAACAAAGTGAAAAGACACAGGAAAGAGTACTTGCAAACCATATACCTGCTAAGAGGTTAATACTGAAATACATATGTATACATATAACTCAGATATTAAAAAGTGAGAAAAATCCTATCATTTGAGACAAGATGGATGGACCTTGAAGGTATTATGCTGAGTAAGTAAGTCAGCTAGAGAAAGAAAATACTGTGTGATTGTTTCGTATCCAAACGGGGGGGAAAAAATTTCATAGGAAAAGAGACAATCAGACCTATGGTTACCAGAAGTGAAGGGGAAGAGGGAGGGAAAATAAGAAAAGGTGGTCAAAAGGTACAAATGTCCAGTTACAAGATAAACACTAGGGATGTAATGTACAATATAAAGGCTATATTTAACCGTGCTGTATAAGATACAGAAAAGTTAAGACAGTAAATCCTAGGAGGTCTCCACATAAGAAGAAAATTTTTTTCTCTTTTCTTTTGTTAATTACGTCAATATGAGAAGATGATCCATTTGTGATAATCATTTCACAATACATGTAAATCAGACCATCATGCTATACACCTCAAACTTATACAGTGATATATGTCAGTTATTTCTCAATCAAACTGAGGGGAAAAAGTAGGTTTGAAGATGCAAAGTAATAGGGTATGAAACTCAAAGTTAGTCATGCTGCTGCTAAGTCGCTTCAGTCGTGTCTGACTCTGTGCAACCCCATAGACAGCAGCCCACCAGGCTCCCCCGTCCCTGGGATTCTCCAGGCAAGAACACTGGAGGGGGTTGCCATTTCCTTCTCCAATGCATGAAAGTGAAAAGTGAAAGTGAAGTCGCTCAGTCGTGTTGGACTCTTAGCGACCCCACAGACCGCAGCCTTCCAGGCTCCTCCGTCCATGGGATTTTCCAGGCAAGAGGACTGGAGTGGGGTGCTGAGCTAAAAAAAGACTTTGCAGTTCTAATGTTTCTATTAGTGCCAGATGCTGAGCACAGCCTCTCACAGGCAACAAAGAAGGGTGGAGGATGTAAGCACCTCACGAAAAGTGGCACTATACTAGGAAACACCTGCTGGCAGAATTCCACCCGGTTCACTTAACGGATAGGTCCTGAATATTCCTGTTTTCAGTTGCCTTCTTGATCTTCAGAGGTTCTAACACAAGAATGTCGTTTTGGGCTGTCCACCGGCCACATTTTCCACTTAGACTTATGACACACACTTCAAGACGGAGACTTCAGTCTTTCTCCACTGTGATTGAAGTTTTTAGATTATTGACTCAGTCCGTTCCCGCTCACTGATTTTCAGGACAGATTTTACAAGCACAGAAAGCACAAGCCCTTGGTTTTGTTTTTACAAAACCTTGACATGCTGGGCCCACAGATTTGATGTGGCACGTAAGCTACCTCTGCCAATGTAGGTCACAGCTGATGAATACTTGGCACACGGGCTGTCTCTTTGCCCTCTTTCTTTGCATCGCAGACATTTCTAACAATTACATTTTTTCTCAATGACTTAAGATGTACCTTGTCAACACAACATTCCATAGAGCCACTGCCAATCAAAAGAAATCAGTAAATACATTAAAATATTTAGCTTCCATTCATGGCTCTAAGGGACCTGAAAATCAAGATATTCTCTAGTCATCCATCAACGTCAATTCAGATAATCTAGATTAACACTTTCTTTCCCTAAATAGCCAAGTTTTGACCTAAACTGTGNACAGGTGAAAGAATCCAGAGCAGATAAATCCATCGGGACAGAACACACATCTGTGGTTGCCAGGGCTTGGGGCTGGAACGGAAAGGGGACAAACTGTTGAGTAAGAGTTTTTACTCTGGAGTGATGGAAATATTTTCAAATGAGACAGAGGCGGTGGCTGCACAACACTGTGGAATGTCCTTGAATTGTTCACCTTAAAACAGCTAACTTTATTTTTTTAATATAATTTTTAAAGGAATAATAAAAATCTGAATTACAATACTGCATAGGAGGTGCAGAGCACACTGGAATTAGCTTCAGGTTTCACACTTCAGGGAGGAATATCTTATGAAGAATAAACTGCCCACCTAATGCAAGGTGTAGTTTTGCTGGCAGCTTTTTGTACTTTATTTTTTATTTTCATTGTTTGGATATATACTTTTAAATTTTTATTGGAGCATAGTTGATTTACAGTCCTGTGTTTTCTGTACTTTTAAATGTGCATTCAAATTTTCCCCGCTCCTTTGCCATAATGATGTTAGATAATGATGTAAATCATTGGCACTTCTCTGCAAATCTACAGCATTAGGACAAACAGAAAGAGAATAGTATATGAATACGGATGATATTTTCAAAAGAGAAAGCATTCTTCTAAATAATAACCTAATGTGCTTTTGCAAAATGCATCAGGCCTCTTCCCTATGGTTATGGAGTTGAACTTAAGGTGACAAAGCAGCAGGACCCAAATGCCAATCCAAGTGTTCTGGATCTTGATCAACAAAACCAATCAGGTGCCAGGTATTTCCTGTACAAGGTATTGGGAAATACAATTAAAAACTGAATACAAACTTGGCCCTGAACAAGCTTCAAATCTCAAAAAAAAGAAGAAAAAAGTCTTGTCACTCGCAAGTTTCCAACTCCAGAAGGGAAACAGGAGAAAGAAGAGGGGGAGTAGGAGGGGAGGAGGAGGAGGGGTAGAAGGAGCAGGAGGAAGAGCAGGAGGACAGAGGAGGAAGGGGAGAGGCAGCAGATGGCACACAGGAAGCAGACAGGGTTAATCACATCTGAGGTTCTGCCCGGTGACTCAGCAGGAGAGCTAGCCAAGGTGGTTCAGAGAGCTTGCAAAGCAGTGATTAATTAGCAGAGGTCACAGTGGTTATGGGGCAGCAGCCTGCACTCTAGTCTCAGCAAAGAGAAGGAAATGAATAGTGAGAAAACACTCTTCATTCCCCTATCTAAGTGATCAGCATTTGTCCACAAACAGCCTCCCTGAGTTGGACATCTCTTCTGAATCCCCAACTCCTGCTCCCAGGGGTATCCAAACTTTTTGTTTCAGTCATCATCAGTGCCTAGTTACACATCTCCAGAACATGCTAACACAATGACTTACCATTGATTTGCTGAAAAGCTGCATGTCCCTAGAAGACTATTTCCCCAACATCCCCACCTTGCCTCTCCCCTCACCTTCAGCAAGCTCTTTTGGGGCTCAGGTTCCATGCTCAAGAAAGGCTAAAAGTCTTATTTCCCATGAGAGGAAATGCCTCGCACATACTAGGCAGTGAAATACGTCTTGTGTTTGGAGAAGACATTTTTTTCAAATGATTGAAAGCAGAATAATAAGTCATAACTGCATTGTGTTTTTAAATAAGTTTTCCTAATTCACATACAATGCTCATAATCATAAAATTCTGCTATGTTTATAAAAAAAATTTGTGAAGGAAAAAACTGTATCTTACCAGCAATTCTCATCTGAGCAACAGAACAGGGATCCTGGAAGCATTCCTTCAGCACACCAGGCACTTCTCTGCATATCTACAGCATCAGGCCAAACAGAAAGAGAATAGCATATAAATACGGATGATGATATTTTCAAAAGAAAGCGTTCTTCTAAATGATCTTGCTGTCATTTTCCTGCCCCTCCTCAATGCCTAAGCTTCTGTGTAAACTTTCACTACTCAGTGCAGTCTTGCCTGACCCCCAACTGACATCAAGAACGTCATCCAGTCCTTAGCCAGCCTGCTCCTGTACAATACTTAATACTGCCACTCCCTCTCCCTTGATTCTCTTGGTATTTTGCAATGGTGATTTTACTCCCACCTCTGTGATAGATATTCTATGCTTGATCCTGGCCTTTCGCCCTGGGTCCTGGTTTCTAATTGCTTCATTTATCAAGTGGAGTTTCAAGAGACTTATGACTTTCCAAAACAGATCTTCAGTCATACTCTTCCTGTCAACTGTATATATATTCAGATATGTCCAAGAGTGGAGTCGTCCCCTGTCTCCCTGACATCCTCTTCACCCTCTGTCTCCTCTAGCTCCTGTCATTTAGGCTTCTCTTCCCTGCAATGTCTTTCCCTCCAATCCTCCCTCTGACTAATACTCATTCATCTTTAGTAAATGAGCTTGGATGTGAACTCCACAAAACCTTCCATGGCTACCACCCAAAGTTAGGTAGGTTCTCCACTTTTATATTCCCACAGATAACCTCCTTGTTATAATTGCTTATCTACCTGTCTCACCCACAATGAGCTCTTTGGGTTAAGAAGCATTTTCATCCTCTTGGCTACATTTCCAGTTCTTAAAATGGTACCTGGCATAAAATGAGAGCCCAGTAAAATCCTATTGAGCAAATAAAAGCATGAATTAAGGAAAAATTCCAGATTAGTATTTCCTAAAATGTGTCTGTTGAAATTCTCTACATTGTAAGCCTTGCTTTTGCTTGGTCTTAGATTCTCATAACTCACATAATTAGTGTAGAATCTACATGAAATCCTGCGATAAAGGAAGCTCTGTCTGACACTGTGCTCCCAAAGTGACCACCATGCCCTATTCTACACAATACCCATTGACATCCTCTGTTAAATAAATACATGTGCTCCAACTGAATATGCACAGCTGAGTCTGGCATGTTGGACACGGGGCCAACATGTCTGAAAAACAGCAAGGAGAGAGCGTAGCAGATGAAGTCAGGGAGATAACAGGAAGCCAGAACGCGACAGATTCATAAGCCACCATCAGGACTTTGCCCATTACTCTGAATGAGACGGAATACTATTAATGGGTTTTTCTCAGGGGATTTACTTCACCTGAATGATTCTTAACAAATACTTTGGTTGCTTTGTTAAGAAGAGACAGACAAAAGGAAGAATGAGGCAAAAGGGAGGCCAAGGAAGGGGCCATGGCAGGAATCACACCAGAGATGACGGCAGTGATGATCACACAGGAAACAACTTAGTGGCCACGGAGGCAGTGAGAAGTGGCCAAGTTTATGAAATTTCGCAACTCTAAAAAAAGATGAAAGAATTGCCCAGGGAATACCCATGTGCCACTCAATATCGACATTTGTTAAAATTGCTCCATTTGCCTTATTGTGTCTACTCATGTAGCCTTCCATTCAAATTGTTCATCAAGGAGACAGGAACTTTGAAGGAGAAGCTGATAATTGTGACTCCGGGGTTTATTTGTTTTTCACTGAGATATAATTCACATGTTGTAAAGCTGAGTCCAGAGATTTGGCATAAACCATAATAACGATGTGATTACCAGTAACTGAGGTGGGAAACATAAACTAAGACCCCAGAGGGAGGTGGAGTCAGGTACTCATCTTATATGTTAGTATCAGATGCCTATTAGATGTCATAGATATCAAAGTACAGATGCTCAGCACGCAGCTGTGATGAAATCTGAATGGGGAGAGAGGTCGAGGCCAGAGATGCAGCTGTGTGAGTCATCAGTAACAGTGACCCATCAAGACAGTAGCTCTCAAGCAGAGAGGCTAGATCAATAAAGTATTTAAATTATTAAACATATAAGGATGGCTATCATTTTAAAAGGATGGAGAAGAAGAAAAATGACTGATATGGGTCCTGTCCAAACCAAGACAGAAACATATCTGTTCAGTGTCTCAAACTTCTTACTGAGTATGTGCTCATCTGCTCAGTCATGTTCAACTCTACGCAACACCACAAACTGTAGCCAGCCAGGTTCCTCTGTCTGTGGGCTTTTCCAGGTAAAAATACAGGAGTGGGTTGACATTTGCTACTCCAGGGGATCTTCCCAACCCAGGAATCAAACTGGGTCTCTTGCATCTCCTGCATTGGCAGGTGGATTCTTTACCACCGTGAAACTTGGGAAGCCCCATTATGCTATGTGCCCAAGCCAAAATAAATAGAAACCTATTACTTTACCTCTGATTCAACTGCAAAAGAAGCAATGGTATGAGAAAAAGGACTTTATCTTAGTCATATTGGTAGCACATACCATTACAACCTACTTCAGTTCAGTTCTGGTCAGTCAGTCGCTCAGTCGTGTCTGACTCTTTGCNCCTGAATGGTCTAGTGGTTTTCCCTACTTTCTTTCCTACTTTCCCTAAGTCTGAATTTAGCAATAAGGAGTTCATGATCTGAGCCACAGTCAGCTCCTGGTCTTGTTTTTGCTGACTGTATAGAGCTTCTCCATCTTTGGTTGCAAAGAATATAATCAATCTGATTTCGCTGTTGACCACCTGGTGATGTCCATGTGTAGAGTCTTCTCTTGTGTTGTTGGATTAAATGAGGCCAAATGCTGTCTTTGCCACATGGCAACCTCTCAATCAAGACACACACACTATGGTTTGACTTTTACGAAACCACACAAAATAAAAGATGATATTAGTTTATACACAGTTGCCAGGACTGCCCCGGTTGTCCAGCAGTAAAGAATCCACCTGCCAAGCAGGGAACATGAGTTCCATCCCTGGCCCAGGAAGATCCCACATGCCTTGGAGCAGCTAAGTACATGTGCCAGAAATACTGAGCTCTCACTCTGAAGCCTGCAAGCCACAAATACTGAAGCCCGTGTGTCCTTAGAGCCTATGCTCTGCAGGAGAAGCCACCACAATAAAAAACCTGCACATTGCAACTAGAGAGTAGCCCCTGCTTTCTGCAACTAGAGAAAAGTTGACCAAGGAACAACAAAGACCCAGCACAGTCAAAAATTTTAAGTAAATAAACAAATAAAAAATTTTCTAAATTAGGCAAAAGCTCTTTGTTTGCAACAAGCATGTATTATTTTAAAAATAAAAGAGAATAAATCTTTAAAAAGTAGCCACAAGCCAAATACTCAAAGTTCAATATTTTATGTTATACTATAATATCAAACTTGATAAAGTGTTAGATTGGCCTTTAACAAAACAATCGTTTATCACTAAAATAATATATCATATATAGAGTTTAAATTATCAGAAAAAAAATCTCAGAGATTTTTAAAACAAAACTATCATTAACTCATCCTCTCAAGATGAAATGTATTCAGCAAAATAGGAATCATCCATTAAATCCTGTCTTCAAACATAATTTCAAATAATGGTAAAGTAATACATGAAATAATATGTGCAATGTTGAGTATTATTTTCACTGGTAATCAAACATGTTTGCAATCAGAAGACATCCTAGTATTAATATGTGGGGAAGTGCAACATAATCTGACATAAAAACACAATAATAAATTATATTTACTATGTCATATAGATGAGGAACTGTATTATGTACACAGCACTGACGTATGAAGACACAGGGCACCCTTAGACACCAAGAATTCCTCAGTAAGACAGATTCCTCATCAAGACCCAGAGACCCTGTCAGGAAGCGAAGGAGGGAGAAGCTTGCCCTGAAACCCCCTTCTTCAGCTAAAGAGTCCAGAGTGTTCCTCCACCTACTTCAAGTTCCTGTCACAAAGTTGCTGTGTCATAATAAACAGTCAAAAAAAAAGAGGAATGAAGATTTTTTGACATATCTAAGTGGAATAGTTAGACTGTGGGTGGCCTTTTAAAGTTAGAAAAACACAAAAATACAGAACGTGGACAGTGGAAGTCTTAAAAACATCAACAAAACTCTTGTAACGTGAGAGCAAAAAGTGAAAGTGTTAGTCACTCAGTCGTGTCTGACTCTCTGCAACCCCAAGGACTGTAGCCCGCCAGGATCCTCGGTCCATGGGATTCTCTAGGCAAGAATACTGGAGTAGCCATACCCTCCCCCTAGTATCAAATGATAAAAAGAACCTGGAACTCATTCATCATCTTGTATCTCAAAAGGTTCTGCCCAAATACCCTCACCCCGTGCCCTTGAGTTATCACGGCTTAATCACCTCGGTCGCCGATCCTTCACTTCTGCAGCGATTGCACCCCAGCGTTGGTTTAAACCTGCCAGTTTGTCCTTCAAGAAGCTTCCATCTGTCGGGGAGAGTTTCTGTATAATCCCATCCCCCGTTCTGTTTAGTGCTGCAAAACTCGGCTGGTGGCTGCTGAGCCCCTCCTCGAGCTCCTGTAACAGAGAACCACTCAGGATTAACTCCACTGCTAAATTAAACTGTTCTGAGGCAGTGAATCCATTTAAGTATCACGGCATGGTGTCAATATAAGTGTTAGAGAAAGAAAGCCCTGGAAAGATATTTTATGTGTATGAAAAAGGCATTTTTAACACTTTAATTACATTTCAATCAACAGATTAAATGAAATGTATTTTGAAATCTAACCCACTCTTATGAATGTCATCAGGAGAAATACAGCAAAAGAGAACAGCCTAATAACATAAAATAAATAACACCTTTTTATATGGACATATAAGCATCAATCATGCTTGATTGAAGTGAACTCCTTATCCTCTAAACACGGGCTTGAAAGTGTCTCTTAAAAAAACTGTTTAAACCCTCTACTCCCATATATTGTTATGTCCTACCATATGTAAGTAAACCTCAATGTGCATTTTATTGAGACATTGCTTCACTGGTCTGTAAATTTTTAAGCAATGGATTAAGAAAGGATATTTTAAAGTCAAATTTAAGTACTTCTCTATGACTCTAAAAATAAGAAAAATGTATTAACATATTGATGAGAAAATAAAAGCATTCTCTAACTCCTCATAAACTTTCTACACTAAATATATTTTTAAAAATTAATAAAAGAGAAAATATTCTCAACAAGGGTAAATTGAAATTTTAACCATTATTTCTAAAGACCTATTACTGTCAGCAGAACTGATTTAGCTATTTTGTTTTATTTTCCCAAGACTGAATTAGACTTACATGAGCAGCTGCCCTGATATAACTCAAAAATAATTTACTTTTATAATAATGATCAATGATACAAAGAAAAATAAGATCTCTAAGTGTTTAACTATAGAAAATTAAAAAAATAAAGGTGAGATATACAGACATCTTTTTGTCCTTGATAGAGTCTTGAGTATAAAATTTTATAAGTCCTGAATATAAAATTTTAAAAATAAAATTGTTTTCATATTTTTCACTAAAGAGTATTTTTATTTAAATTTCTTTAAATTCCTAATTTAAATTGAAAGATTTTTTTTGTAGACCTTTAAAACTGAAAACTAGAACTGGAACAGAAATGACAGATTGTATACCCCTGAAAAATTAATATTGTAGGCCCCTCCTTTTAAAACCTATCTTAAATGGAACATACTAAATAAGTCAAGTTTTCAGCACATCCCCAGCCTCTTACAGAAAGCACTCACCTGCTGATGTATCCTGGCCTTCTCTAAGTCCAGGCCACCATCTGGAGCAAAAGTACCAGCCAGTAACTCTTCAGCTTCTGTTATCCAGTGGGTGAGGTCATTAAGGTCACAGTGGAACTGTCTCCATTCCTCCATAGACCTATCAAAATAACTAAGGGACAACAAACAAAACAGGTTTCCAAACTTTCCAGGACCGTCTAGAAGCGATTTTCTAAAAAGGAAATTTAAATCTCATTTAAACCGAAAGCCTCAAAATGAGTGAATTCACAGCTCACTGCTCTATAAGACCAGTTTTCGTAATGGATTACTGTTAATGATTCCTCTTAGAGAAACATGCATCATACCAAGAGTAAAGCAATCTGCATATACCTCCCCCCTTCACATTCATGTGCACAGACACACACACACGAGGCAGCTTCTAACTGAACAGAGAGGTATCTCTGGCTGAAAAAATCAAGATAGATCAGCTGCAGGCATGGTAACCCACCCAACTTTGAACACTTAACATTTTAGATATCATGAAATGTAAAATATGATTAATTACTTTATTCTCTTAGGAAAAAATTAGGGTATTTTATTTCCAAAACACTTAGTTCCCAGCTAGAACAAAACCTAAAGGCCAAAACATTTCAAAATCTCCTTGCAGTCTATTAACTGTGCTACAGACTGAATTGTGTACCCCCCCCACCCCACCAAATCCATATGTTGAAGCCCTAACCCTTAACAGGACTGTATTTGGAGACAGGTGTTTAGGAAGGTAAGTTTAAATGCTGGAGAAGCAAATGGCAACCCACTCCAGCACTATTGCCTGGAAAATCGCGTGGACGGAGAAGCCTGGTAGGCTACAGTCCATGGGGTCACAAAGAGTTGGACACGACTGAGCGACTTCACTTTAAGGTTAAATGAGATCATAAGTGTTAGTTTCTCAGTCATGTCCAATTCTTTGTGACCCTAGGGACTGTGGCTCAGCAGGCTCTTCTGCCCATGGGATTTCCCAGGCAAGCATACTGGAGTGTGTTGCCATTTGCTTCTCCACGGGATCTTCCTGATCCAGGGATTGAACCCACATCTCCTGCATTGCGGGTGTATTCTTTACCATCTGAGCCACCAAGGAAGTCCAATGAGGTCGTATCGGTCACTAATCCCATGGGACTGTTGGCCTAATAAGAGAAAGAGACGTAAGAAATCTCTTTCTGTGTCTCTTTCTGTCTCTCTACTACTACTGTCTGTCTGTCTCTCTCTCTGAAAGAGCACAGAGGAAAGACACGTAGGGATACAGCAAGAAGGTGGCCATCTGCAAGCCAGGAAGAGAAGCCTCACCAGAAACTGAGCTCTGCTAGTACCTCGATCTTGGCCTTCCAGCCTCCAGAACCAAGAGAAAATAAATGTCTGTTGTTCAGGCCATCTGCAGCATCTTATTATGGCTGCGCTACACTTAGCAGCAGCAGCAGCAGCAGCAGACTAACGTATCCTCTGTGCTGTAACTAACCTGGTCTGTCTCACTGATCAGAACACACAGCAGGATGGGAGAAGCTGCAAAGCCCAGGTTAGACAATGAGACAAATAGACTACTAAGACTTCTATTCAAACCTAACTCGTTAGAAATGAGATAAAGCCAGACTCCAGTGCTTGTCGTGTCCGGAACAAAATAAAATAAATATGAAGAGGAAAAGCCTTCTTGGCTTGGGATCCTATGTCATTTCTGTCGACCTTTTCATTTAGAGTAGTGGTACCAGAAGTTTAGAAGGGATCTCAGAAATTTTAGTGACAATACAAAATAGTTTAAAATAAAAAGGTAATATTAATGTTTTAAAAAAACAATAAAATGGTCCCTAACATTGCTAACTGCTAAATAGTGTTTATGTTTCCTTCTTCCATGAAAATCATTTTGAAAATTCAGTTAGTATTTGCTGAGTGCCCACAAGGAAACAACACTCTATTGGGCATGACAAAGATAAGAGCACTTCAAACAAAACTTCACTATCATTTGTAAAAACATAGCAAACATAAATTCTGACTTCTGAGATGGTGAAGTGTGAACAGAAAATATTGCTAGAAAGGCTGTTCCAAAGATCTAAAGACCGAGAATAGAAATGTTAAACTTAGTAAAGATAATTACCATCAAAACAGAACATAAATTCCAATAAATCTAAGCATCATACTTGTGGATTTTATACTAAAAAAAAAAAAAAACGACAAAAAGATCCATGTTCAGATGGGATTCAAAGAACTATCTCATCCTCTCTAATCCAGCTAGCTTATATGGGAGGCAGCAGGGAATTGTGAAGGTCTATGGACTTCCATAGACTCATAAGACTTAAAGTATAAGTCTTACCCCATCTATGGTTTGTATTTGAAACAGAAGCATGTAAGTTTACTGTCTCTAACATTCCAACTTGATACATTCCCTCCCAAACTCATCTTATTGCAAAGGAGGCATAAAGGAGTTCTCAAAGAAAGACATCTGATTATTTTCAAGGTATTTATCTTTTTACCACAGACCAATAATACTAAAAAAAAATTCATAGGCAAAACAGCATAGAGAACTCTTGTAGACAAATGGACTTGGTAGTCACCAGGTGTAATTATCACCTATAACTGAAACCATGTAAGCACAGGATATTTGCCATTGCCTTGATGTTCTATGAAAAGAACAGAATAGAAAGGAGTACTCAAGTATTGCCTATAAAACTAGATATACGGGAAAGGAGGGAAATAAACTTTTAGGATAGGTTACCAAGGTTGAAAGAGGAAAGCAAGACAAAAATTAGAGGTATAAATAAGAACATAAACAACTAATGCATCCAAGTGCTGGGCCAAACCAAATAAGAAAGACAACCTCCCAGCAAATGAAATCTAGTAAGCACAGAAAACAAAATAATAAAATAAAAAAGTGATAGAGAAGAACTTTCTAACATAAGAGAACACTGTTTTGTGCTCAATTAAAAAAAAATCTAGAAAAAAATCTACTTGCTAAAATTTTTATAATCACAAAAATGGCATGAATATTGGCAATCAACATAATCCACAACGTCCTTGAAATTCTGCCACATTAGCCAGATGCATATATGCAAATAGGATAACTGAAAAGAGAAGAAACAAAATCCTACATACAACTGATGTGTCATAAGAAAGGCTAAGAAAATAAATTTTATACCCATATACCAAGGTGTACACACACACACACACATATATACACAGTGCAGAAGATGCAGAAGAAAGTTACCATACATCAACTCTACAAATGAAAAAAAAAGCACAAAACTACCAAGCGATAGTTCTAGAGAGAAAGATGTAGACAAATCTTCAAAACCTTACTGAAGACACAGAAAGGATCCAAATGAATGAAAGCATAACATTTCAAATTGACTGTTTTTCCTAAAATTGATTGAAATGACTAAAATTTTACTGGAAGAATAAATATAGAAAAAGAGTATGAATTTTAATGTTAGAATAATTAGAGAAAACTTACTGTGATGGATTTTAAAAATTTATAGTGCTTTGAAAATGAAAATGCTCTGGTATTAGATTAAAACTGGTGGTGTGATAAGGCGGAATTAGCAAAATTAAATAAATATAAAGTAGAAATGCCTTTAAGTGTACGATAAAGGAAGTATCACCAACGATAATGGACAGCTGGATTATTCAGCAAAATGTATACAGAAAATTGGCTGCTCATTTAAGAAAAATAAAGCAAAATAGAACAGATTAGTGTTTCTTAACTCAGGCTCCACAAAAAATGTCAGCTGGGAAGTGTTCAAGACGTAGATATGCGTGGCCTCTACTCTTGCTACTAAAGAGCTGGTGGTGTATACAGACATAGAGAAGGGACTTCTGTTTGCCAAGGGGGAGGAGAGATGGTGGAGGGACACATTAAGAGTTTGGGATTAGCAGATACGAACTACTACACACAGAACAGATAATCAACAAGGTCCTACTTTATAAGGAACCATAATGATAATGGCAAAGAGTTTTTTAAAACAGTTGGTGTATAGAAACACCAAACCTGTTCTGTGAAAAATAGCATGCATGTTTTGATAGCTCAGTTCATTTTAGTTACTCAGTTGTGTCCAACTGTTTGCAACCCCACGACTGTAGCAGCCCAGGCTTCCCTGTCCATCACCAAATCCCGGAGCATGCTCAAACTCACATCCATCTAGTCAGTGATGCCATCCAACTATCTCATCTTCTGTTGTCCCCTTCTCCTTCTCCCTTCAATCTTTCCCAGCATCAGGGTCTTTTCCAAGGAGTCAGTTCATTGTACCAGGGGGCCAAAGTATTAGAGCTTCAGCTTCAGCATCAGTCCTTCCAATGAATATTCAGGACTGATACCCTTTAGCATGCACTGGTTGGATCTCCTTGCAGTCCAAGGGACTTGCAAGAGTCTTCTCCAACACCACAGTTCAAAAGCATCAATTCTTCAGCACTCAGCCTTCTTTATATTCCAGCTCTCAACATCCATACATGACTACTGGAAAAACCATAGCTTTGACTAGACAGATATTTGTTGGCAAAGTAATGTCTCTGTTTGATATGCTATGTAGGTTGGTTATAACTTTTCTCCCAAGGAGGAAGTGTCTTTCAATTTCATAGCGGCAATCACCATATGCAGTGAATTTTGGAGCCCAAGAAAATAACCTCTCTCACTGTTTCCATGAAGTGAAGTCGCTCAGTCGTGTCCAACTCTTTGCAACCCCGTGGACTGTACCCCACCAGGTTCCTCCATCCATGAGATTCTCCAGGCAAGAATACTGGAGTGGGTTGCCATTTCCTTCTCCAGGGGATCTTCCCGACCCAGGGATCGAACTCGGGTCTCCTGCATGGCAGGCAGACACTTTAACCTCATAGTTTCCCCATCTATTTGCCATGACCATATGCCATGATCTTAGCTTTCTGAATGTTGAGTTTTAAGCCAAGATTTTCACTCTCCTCTTTCACTTTCATCAAGAGGCTCTTTAGCTCTTCTTTGCTATCTGCTTTAACGGTGGTGTCATCTGCGTTTCTGAGGTTATTGATATTTCTCCCAGCAATCTTGATTTCACCTTGTGCTTCATCCAGCCTGGCATTTCACATGATGTACTCTGCATATAAGTTAAATAAGAAGGGTGACAATATACAGCCTTGACACACTCTGTTCCTGATTTGGAATCAGTCTGCTGTTCCATGTTCAGTTTTAATGTTGTTTCTTGACCTGCACAGGAGATCAGGTAAGGTGACCAGGTATTCCCATTTCTTTTGGAATTTTCCAGTTTGTTGTGATCCACACAGTCATAGGATTTGGCATAGTCAATAAAGCAGAAGTAGATATTTTTCTGGAACTCTCTTGCTTTTTTTGATGATTCAATGGATGTTGGCAATTTGATCGCTGGTTCCTCTGCCTTTTTTAAATCCAGCTTGAACATCTGGAAATTTTCCATTTATGTACTGTTAAAGCCTGGCTTGGAGAATTTTCTGCATTACTTTGCTAGCATGTGAGATGAGTGCAATTGTGCGGTAGTTTGAGCATTCTTTGGCNGTTGGTGATGCTATCTAACCATCTCATCCTCTCTACTGCCCCCTTCTCCTTGTGCCTTCAGTATTTCCCAGCATTAAGGTCTTTTCCAATAAGTCAGCTCTTTGCCTCAGGTGGCCAAAATATTGGAGCTTCAGCTTCAGCATCAATCCTTCCAATGAATATTCAGGGTTGATATCCTTTAGTATTGACTAGTTTGATCTCCTTGCAGTCCCAGGGACTCTCAGGCGTCTTCTCAGCACCACAGTAAAATTAATTTTCTATTCATATTTTTAAAAGTTAAGTGATCTGTAACCTACAGTACAGAAGATTCTTCCTTCTACTATAACCGCTACTGGGACATGTTTTACTATTTTAAACAATAACTGGAGTTTACAAAGCACTTAGATCCATAACAGCATGTAACAGTTGATTATGAAATCTCATTGTCTGTCACTTCCTATTATTTTGTTTTTACTACATATTGTTTGTCATGCACGAGTTATTTGAAATCACTAATTATAACATATCCTCAGGGAGAAATGCTATTCTTTTCAGAAGTCTCTTCTTCACTTTGTGATTTCCAGGAGTATATCAGAATAAAATCAAACAAACAAAAAAAAACAGAGACTGAACATAGTTTAATTTCAGAAAACATCTGGGAAAGAAATATGATAACCAGCATTCAATTTCCCCAAGACAGTTCCTTCTGTCTTTTTATTTCTCTATGCACAGCTGCTGCTATCCTCGTAGTATATATCTTTGTCCTTAGGTGAGCAGTCAGAAACAGAACTGCCATCTCTAGAACACCCACAGCCACAAGCTGCCACTTGTGCATTTTTCTTATTTTACCACCTACCTGTCCTTTCTTCCCACCTCCTTAATAAATGCCTTCTCATTCACAGTTCTCCCAGCAGATCCTTTTATGCTTGTTTCCCAGAGCCTTTAACATCACCTGCCCTTATATGCTCCAGGTGATTTATGATTTAACTCTGCTCAAATTTCCATTCCATCCTCTGGTTTCCATTAATATGTTCAGCCTTAAGACAACCAGAAGATCACGTGTCCCTGCCTACCACTTACTTTGTGAATAATGGCATTTTGGTTGATCACTTCTGTGACCTGACTTTCCACATCTGAAACTCTCGAAATGCCACGGCTTGTGCTCAGATGCGCTCATATTTTACATATGTGATACAGCCCTATAAATGCAATGACCTCCTTCTTCCCCTGTTAAAATTTTGTGCTATATATCTTATTTCTTTTTCAGTTTTTCAAAGATACACATCTATAATACCAAAGCCTAGCCTTCCTGTATTTAGGCATCTTGCCAGTTTCCATATAATTTTACATTACTGTCATAGCCATACTGCAATGCTCCTATTATTGTTTCATTTCAGAACAAAATGTAATCCTTGCTGACAAAAACATTACCATTCAGTTTCTCTAACATTATCTTCTTGATTCAGGGCAAAAGCTTTCTAATATAATTCAGGATTCAACTTTCTATGTTCTGGATACAATGTGATTTTTCAAATATGTTCTCCTTGTCTGTGGCTTGTCCTTTCATTCTCTCACCTGTTTGTTTCATAGAAAACATTCTAAATTCCAACATGTACATGAATGTTTACATCAGCATAATTTACAATTTCTTCATATTGATATAACCCAATATACTTAACCGAATGATGAATAAACAAACTATGTACATCTATACAGAGCAATTCTATTCATTGGTGAAAATTATTGAAGTACTACTCTACACTACTTGAACCTCAAAGGGTTTGCTAGGTAAAATAAGTCTCAAAGGTTACATATCATACGATTCCATTAATATGACAACCTACCTGAAAAAATATTAGAATAGGGAACAAATCAGTGGTTACTAGGGGTAACTTCAGGGAAGAGGGTCTGATTAAAAGAGTCAACAATAAGGAATTACCTAACATGTTGCAATTGTGGCATAACTGGTAGAGATGGTATTTACAAAAATCTATGCATGTGTTAAAGTTTATAGAACTCAATGCCCAAATTAGTGAATAACACAGTATATAATTTTTAAAGAGTACTTTGGCCACCTCCTGTGAAGAGTTGACTCACTGGAAAAAACTCTGAAGCTGGGAGGGATTGGGGGCAGGAGGAGACGACAGAGGATGAGATGGCTGGATGGCATCACCGACCTGATGGACATGAGTCTGGGTGAACTCCAGGAGTTGGTGATGGACAGGGAGGCCTGGTGTGCTGCAATTCATGGGGTCGCAAAGAGTCGGACACGACTGAGCAACTGAACTGAACTGAACTGAAGATACTAAAAGCTGAAAAGAAATCAGCTTCGACTCTTAGGCATCCATCAATCATACCTCATATTTTCTTCTACTTAGTAATAAACCCCACAAAATGATATACTGCCCTATACACCAGTTAAACAATTTATGCCAGCAATCACATTTCTGCTTGAGTTAATTACCTGAAGTCATTCTAACTGAAAAACAAATGCTTATAGTCATTATAACAATATAATCATCATCATATAATATTCAGATTAGAAACAATGTGACTAATTCAGGATGGTGATCACACAAATCATCCTATTTTTCCTAAAGTCTTTGGCCATTCACCCTTACAGCTGTGCATCTTTTACTAACTTCTCTTAGTCATCTGGATTTATTATTATTTCCCATGTGCATATTCAAAAATTCAATCATTTTTATCTATTTCTTTCCACTAAATTGTGAATCCATTCAGAGAATAAATGACATCTTGAATTCCTCTTGTTTCTACCACAATACCTAATTTAATGACGGGCACAAAGAAAAAGCTCAGTAAATACTTGCCATTTGATCTTTTATTGTATTTTTCTCCAGTCACCAGAGGACCAAGGGCATTCGTGGACCCTGCCCATCCCCAGACTGGATCCTGGTTCTCCTCAAAAACAGTTTGGAGGGTTCTTTTATTTTTAGCTTTGTTATTTTTGCACACCTTAAATATTTCACATCTTTTAATGCTTTATTTTTTCTTGTTTGAGAGGAAGAAAGAAGACATCAAATTAATGAATAGAATGGTGGTCAGTCCTCATTTATAAACAATGATTTTTGTCAAATGTTTATGGAAGCATTTAAGAACCTAGCAATTGATGAAAACCTAACAATGGTTGGGAAATTAGTAGACTGTTATGTGTGGCTCATCAGTTTCTAGCCCAGTTATTCATTTAACAAATAGTAGTGTCATAATGTGGAGAATCCAAGCAGTTGGTCATGACAAGTGACTTAGCACACACAAATGCACAGTGTCATAATGAAGGAATGCTGCTGTTGCTGCTGCTAAGTTGCTTCAGTCGTGTCCGACTCTGTGCGACCCCATAGACGGCAGCCCACCAGGCTCCCCCGTCCCTGGGATTCTCCAGGCAAGAACATTGACTGGGTTGCCATTTCCTTCTCCAATGCATGAAAGTGAAAAGTGAAAGTGAAGTTGCTTAGTTGTGTCGGACTCTTAGCAACCCCATGGACTGCAGCCTACCAGGCTCCTCCATCCATGGGATTTTCCAGGCAAGAGTACTGGAGTGGGGTGCCATTGCCTTCTCCAAATGAAGGAATATTGGAATGTAAAAATAGTTGCTGAAACTTAATACCTGGGAAAAGTCAAAACTTGGATAATAGCTATATATCAGCTGAACTTCATGACCAAAAAAAAATGCAATTTTCATCCAGGAACATGAAAGTCTGGAATAGGTGCTAAAAGAGTAGCCACTAACAATATGTAATTATTTAAATTTTAATTAGGGCTTCTCTGCTGGCTCAGAAGGTAATGAATCTTCCTGCAATGCAGGAGACCGAAGGTTTGATCCCTGGGTCAGGAAGATTCCTCTGGAGAAGGGAATGGCAACACACTCCAGTATTCTTGTGAATTTCATGGACAGAGGTAGAATCCATGGGATCACAAAAAGTCAGATATGACTGACTATCACTTTCACTTTCTGTTTAAAATTAAACATAATTTACGAATTCATTTCCCCATTCACACTACCCATATAGCAAGCATTCCATAGCCACATGTGGCTTGTGGCTATCATATTAGAGAACAAAGATATAGAATATTTCTATCACTGTAGAAAGTTGTATTGGAACAGCAATAGATGGTAGGCATAAGAATGCATAGATGAAGAGGAAATGTTCTTTACAGTAAATATGTAACTTAATTAATAAATTAAGTTTAAAATTATTAAATTTGGAATTCTGTTAAATAAATTTTGGTTAACTGAATAATAATTATACTAAAAATTATGCAAAATTACTAAAATCTAAATTATTCATATTATGGTTTCTAAGTATATGAGTATCTTGTGATTAAAATATATTTTCAAGGAAAAACATTAAAAACTCAAGTTTCCAAGACTCATGAAACCTTTTACTAATGTAAAAACATAGAAGTCTTTTTAATTATGCAAAAATGCCATTTTCACCATAAATATGAGTACTTAAATGTTGCAGGAAGAACCATACAACATTTTTATTTTGGCTAAAATCAATACTTTATTACTATGAAATTATCTTTAACTATAAGTTAAATTCCTCCTTGTTAATATACTGAATTTTCTGTGTCAAGAATTAAACAGAATCATATATTTGCTATATTTGAATCTTGAGTAGCACAGCATAATCTTGGATATTTCATCATTCAAATGGAGTTGGGCTGAAAAATACCATTGCACCTCTTATAAAGAATGGGTTTGCTAAGTAAATTAAATAATTTCCCTAATCGATAAAATACTGCAGTCATTTTCAGCATTAAAATTCTAAAATAAATTTTTGTGTGTTGACCTTTAGACGACAATACTTAAACCAAAATAAATGCAACTATTTACAAATGTAGTCCATCACTCTGTTTATTANTTAAATAATTTCCCTAATCGATAAAATACTGCAGTCATTTTCAGCATTAAAATTCTAAAATAAATTTTTGTGTGTTGACCTTTAGACGACAATACTTAAACCAAAATAAATGCAACTATTTACAAATGTAGTCCATCACTCTGTTTATTAGAGCAAATCCACTGAGTTTTTAATCTAGAATTATCTTCGCAATTAAGTTACTGCATGTGCTTAAAATTAAAAATATTCTCTCTTGTATGATTCCTTAATTTACACATTTAACTTCATTCTAAAACATGAATCTCTCCAGCCACATCCCCAAATAATGAGTTTTTACTGTAATAGTATATAAAAGCAGGCTAGGTATTAAGGCAATTGGCCTTAACTGGGAGTGTCTAATCTATTATCTTAACAAAAACTACAATTTTTTCCAGATATGGCAAGCTGCAGATTTCTTAGAAAATTGGTGGCTACTTTTAAAATTATTTTCTTTTCCAAATTTGGGTCTTGACATACCTATACTTTTCCTGTCAAGAATGATGATTATAGAGACTTCCCTGGTGGTTAAGACCCCATGCTGCCGAGGCAGGGGGCATGGGTTCGACCCCTAGTCAGACGACTAAGACCACATGCTGCTTGACATGCCCCCCAACCCCCCAAAAAAGAAAGATGATGATAGCCAAAGAAAACAACAGTTTAGGATATGATTTTAATAGTGAGGGCTGGATGTTAATGTTACAAGCTTTAGAAAAAATAATGAATGTGTTTTCAAAGTCAGGAAATGGATGCTGATAATAACTATATATAATCATTTATCTTCTCTGTATTAGATTTTATCTCAAGTAGCATCATTTCAAAAAGGCTTATTTTCTGTTATTTATTTGATATCCATTACTTCTGTCAACTCTGAAGAATGATCTTCATAACAAAAAAGTTTCACACTTAGTTTTGGTTCTTCCTTAGGACTTCCATCTTTCTGCTTACATTGTCACTATTCTCGCATGCTACTTTATTTGTTAGAGCCTTTAGCATATTTATTTACTTCCCTGGTAGCTCAGATGGTAAAGCACCTGCCAACAATGCTGGAGACCCCGGTTCGATCCCTGGGTCGGGAAGATCCCCTGGAGAACAAAATGACAACCCACTCCAGTTTTCATGCCTGGAAAATCCAATGGACTGAGGATCCTGGTGGGCTACAGTCAATGGGGTCACAAAGAGTCAGACACAACTGAGCGACTTCACTTTCACTTAGCATATTTATCATAGTTATTCTAAATTTCCAGTCTGATAATTCCAACAACAAACATGTTCTGATGCTTTCTCTGTTTCTTTGAATTGTGTCCTTTTGCCTTTTCTCATGCCTTGTAATTTTTTCTTTATGGCTGGACAGGATGTGCCAAGTAAAAAGCTGTGTTGTATACAGCCCTTCGGTAGTGTGGTAAGATGGGGAGGCAGGAGGGAGTGTTCTATAGCCCTATGATTAGATCTCAGTCTTTTAGTGAGCCTTGCCCCTGGACTGTGGACTTCACAAGGATTACTTAGTTTTCTTCTCCCTGCTTAGGTGGGACAGGATGATGAGAGTGAGCTGGAGTTGGGTATTTCCCTTCCTGCTAGTCAGTTAGGCTCTGATATAATACCCCAACAGGATCAGTTCAGTTCAGTCACTCAGTCATGTCCGATTCTTTGTGAGCCTATGAATCACAGCACGCCAGGCCTCCCTGTCCATCACCAACTCTCGAAGTTCACTCAGACTCACTTTCCATCGAGTCAGTGATGCCATCCAGCCATCTCATCCTCTGTCATCCCCTTCTCCTCCTGCCCCCAGTCNCTTTCTTCAATTTAAGGCTGAATTTGGCAATAAGGAGCTCATGATCTGAGCCACAGTCAGCTCCCAGTCTTGTTTTTGCTGACTGAATAAAGCTTCTCCTTCTTTGGCTGCAGAGAATATAATCAATCTGATTTTGGTATTAACCATCTGGTGATGTTCACGTATAGAGTCTTCTCTTGTGTTGTTGGAAGAGGATGTTTGTTATGATCAGTGCATTCTCTTGTGTAAGCCTTTGCCCTGCTTCGTTTTGTACTCCAAGGCCAAACTTGCCTATTACTCCAGTTATCTCTTGACTTTCTACTTTTGCATTACAGTTGCATATAATGAAAACGACATCTTTTTTGGGTGTTAGTTTAAGAAGTTCTTGTAGGTCTTCATAGAACTGTTCAACTTCAGCTTCTTCAGCATTACTGGCTGGAGTATAGATTTGGATTATTGTGATATTGAACAGTTTGTCTTGGAAACAAACAGAAATCATTCTGTTGTTTTTGAGACTGCACCCAAGAACTGCATTTCAGACTCTTTTGTTGACTATGAGGGCTACTCCATTTCTTCTAAGGGATTCTTGCTCACAGCAGTGGATATAATGGTCATCTGAGTTAAATGTGCCCATTCCGGTCCATTTTAGTTCATTGATTCCTAAAATGTCAGTGTTCACTCTTGCCATCTGTTTAACCACTTCCAGTTTGCCTTGATTCATGGACCTAACATTCCCAGATCCTATGCAATATTGCTCTTTACAGCTCTCCACAAGATGGTGGAGTAGAAGGATGTGCACTCATCTTCTTCTGCGAGAACTCCAAAATTACAACTTGCTGCTGAACAATCATCAACAGGAAAATGTTGAATCCCACCAAAAAAGATACCCCACAACCAAGGGTAAAGGAGAAGCCCCAGCAAGACGGTAGGAGGGGCAAGATCATGTTTAGAATCAAACCCCATATCCACCAGAGACGCTTGAAGGGCTCAAACAAAACTTGTGCGCACCAGGAGACCCCACAGAGACTGAGCCAGACCTGCCTTTGTGTGTCTGAGTGTCTCCTGTGGAGGTACGGGTCAGCAGTGGCCAGCAGGTGTTGGGGCTGTGGGTGCAGCAGACCTGGGTGTGGCATAAGCCCTCTTGGAGAAGGTCACCAGTAATCCCACCAGAGAGCCACCAGAACTTACATAGGAATGGAGAAATAGACTCTTGGAGGGCACAAACAAATCTTGTACACACCAGGACCCAGGAAAAAAGAGCAGTGACCTCACAAGAAACTGACCTATACTTTCCCATGAGTGTCCAGGAGTCTCCAGTGGAGGCATAGGTCGGTGGTGGCCTGCTGCAGGGTCGGGGGCACTGAGTATGGCGGTGCGTGCACTGGACCTTCTGAAGGAGGTCGCCATTATCTTCATTATCTCCACCATAGTTTGGTCTCAGGTCAAACAACAGGGAGGGATCACAGCCCTGACCATCAACAGCAAACTGGATTAAAGATTTACTAAGCGAGGCCCCGCCCATCAGAACAAGACCCAGTTTCCCCCACAGTCAGTCTCTCCCATCAGGAAGCTTCCAGAGGCCTCTTATCCTTACCCCTCAGAGGGCAGACAAAATGAAAACCACAATCACAGAAAACTGATCACATGGACCACAGCCTTGTCTAACTCAGTGAAACTATGAGACATGCCATGTAGGGCAAGCCAAGATGACAGATCATGGTGGAGAGTTCTGACAAAACGTGGTATACTGGAGAAGGGAATGGCAGACCAATTCTTGCCTTGAGAACAAGAATTCTTGCCTTTCATACTGTATGAAAGGCAAAAAGATATGACACTCAAAGGTGAACTCCCCAGGTCAGTAGGTGCCCAATATGCTACTGGAGAAGAGTACAGAAATAACTCCAGAAAGAACAACGAGATGGAGCCAAAGCAGAAACAATGCCCGGTTGTGGATGTGACTGGTGATGGAAGTTTTGATAGGGATTATATTGAATCTGTAGTTTGCCATGGTTAGTACATACACTTTAACAATATTAACTCTTCCAATCCATGAGCACAATATATCTTTCCATTTATTTGTTGTCTTCAGTTTCTTTTATTAGTGTCATATAGTTTCCACAGTAAAAGTCTTTCACCTCCTTGGTTTAATTTATACTTGGGTCTTCTATTCACTTTGATGCATTTATAAATAGGATTTTTTTTTCTTAAAGTTCTCTTCCTGAGAGTTAGTTATTAGTGTATATAAATGAAACAGATTTCTGGATATTAATTTTGTATCCTGCAATGTTACTAAATTTATTAGTTCTAGTAGTTTTAGATGGAGTTTTTAGAATTTTCCATATATAGTATCAGTCTCTTCAGTAAGCAATGCTGAGGAAACTAGACACCTACATGTGAAAAAAACAAAAAAAGGAAATGACCATTTTCTCACACTATATTCAAAAGTAAACTCAAAATGTATTAAAGACTTAAGTGTAAGACCTGAAGCCATAAAGCTCCTAGAAGAAAATATAAGCAATATGCTTTTTGACATAGGTCTTAGCAGTATTGGGGGGGATGTGTCTCCTCAGACAAGGACCACAAAAGCAAAACCATACAAATGGGACTACATCAAACTAAAAAGCTTTTGCACAACAAAGGAAATTATCAACAAAATGAAAAGGCAACCTGCCACCTAAGAAGTTACTTGCAAATGACGTCTGACAAGGAGTTAATACCCAAAATACATAAAAAACTCACACAGCTCAATACCAAAAACTCAAAAACATATACGAAAGGCCAACAGGTTCACAAAAAGATGTCCAACGTGTCATTAGGGAAATGCAAATTAAAACCACAATGAAATATCACCTCACACCTGTTAGAAAGACCACCATCAAAAAGGCAAGAAATAGTAAGTGCTAGCTTAGATGTGGAGAAAAGAGAGTCTTTGTCCACTAGTGGTAGGAAGGTAAATTTGTACAACCACTAAGGAAAACAGTAAAGAGAATCCTCAAAAAATTAAAAATATAACTACTCTATAATCCAGCAATTTCACGTCTGAGAATACATCCAAAGAAAATGAAAACTAACTTGAAAAGATATCTGCACCTTCATGTTCATAATAGCTTTACTTACAACAGTCAAGACATAGAAGCAACTTAAATATCCATCAACACATGAATTGATAAAGAAGATGTGTGTGTGTGTGTGTATATACAAATCTGTATATGTATATGATATATATATATATGCACTTAGCTGTAGAAAGAATGAAACCTTGTCATTAGCAACAACATGGATAAAGCAAAAGGGTATATGCTAAGTGAAATAGGTCAGAGAGAGAAAGACAAATACTGTACTTATATGTAGAATATAAAAACAAAAGAAATAAATATAACAAAAAAGAAAAAGAGTCACAGATACAGAGAAAAAACTAGTTATCACCAGAGGAGAAAACGGTAAGTGGAATGGGCAACACAGATAAGGAAGGATTAAAGGAAACAAACTACTAGTACAAAATAAACATATTACAGAGATTTAACCCACAGCACAGAAGATCAGTCTTGGGTGTTCATTGGAAGGACTGATGCTAAAGCTGAAACTCCAATACTTTGGCCACCTCATTCAAAGAGTTGACTCATTGGAAAAGACTGATGCTGCGAGGGATTGGGGGCAGGAGGAGAAGGTAACAACAAAGAATTAGATGTCTGGACGGCATCACCAACTCGATGGACATGAGTTTGGGTAAACTCTGGGAGTTTGGTGATGGACAGAGAGGCCTGGGGTGCTGCAATTCATGGGTTACAAAGAGTCGGACATGTCTGAGCGACTGAACTGAACTGAACTGAACAAGGAATATAGTCTATAATATTGTAATAATTTGTATCTTACATAATATGTAAAAATATTGAATCACCATGTTGTTCATCTGAAACATAATATTGTAACTCAACTATGCTTCAATAAAAATAAAGTACATATGAATTTACAGGTCTTTTAAACAATTAAATATTAATTTAATTTGCACATACCCTTTACGATCATTGTACATTCTATTAATTCTGTCCCATTTTGCATTCAGCTGAGTAAGTGTATCCCGAATCTGAATGGCTTCAGGTCCAGAAGCTTCAAGGATAACATCTGGTTGTTTTTCATGAATGACTGCAACCTGCTCTCCGAGTTTGTCCAGTTGGTCTTTGATATTCTACAAAGATATTTTCATAAATTAACAAAAGCCAGCAAAGAGATATAAGAATGGAATCACAAGAGACCAAAACTATATTAAACAAGTTACTTAAAAATAATGAGACATAATTGTTGCTCATCAAAACTAGAAATTAAAAAAAAAAATAACATCCAGTACAGGCCAAAGCATTGTATGCTACATAATATCCTAACAGCAGGGAAAAACATCCTGTGATGTCCAAAGTGGCAATTGTACAGGACATAAAAAGCTTTAATAGTATTCTGTAAAGGTAATGAAGTGTTTCAAAAGCTAGAAATTACATATGCTTTCAAACATCTAATAATGCTAATTTAAATGACAAAACTGAGTTACCAGATAAACCTATCAACTCTATCAGCATTTATTATGACATGATACAAAAATGCAATCAAAATATATGAGTCTTGATGATATCAAATAGTTTTTGCAAATTACCTGAAAACTTTCAGACCCCTAATTAACTTACAATCAACATGATATTCCAACCACTAGACAATCAAATAGTTCATTCTAGGTGGTAAGATAAATGCTGACATTTTACATCAAATGACAATCAAGTTTCCAATATAGGAATAAAATATGTGCACGTGTTTGACTTTAAAATATCTCTGATGTTGCCAAAAAAACTGTGTACATTTAAAAATCCACACCAACTATTAATAAATTAAAACGTTTGATAGCATTTCATTGGCAGTATAGGGAAAGTCTGTTTTTCATACATATTACTAATTCCTTGGCACAAATGTAAAAGGCTAAAAACCATTTAAGTAGGCACAGTGACAAATTCCTTGCTTTATTTTTATATTAACTGCAGGTATTCAAATGTACTGCCTGGGTATTTACCTTCAGAGAATCTTCCTGAAAGGAGAATTCTTCATAGACAACAGAGCTTAGCTCTGGAGTATTAAGTGATAATTCAACATCATCCATGGAAAGTAAAACTTTGTTAATTTCAACCAGATAATCTGTGGGAAGGGGTGGTGATCTAATTCCAGAAGTGAGCTGACTTGTTCTCTGTTGAATAGGGACTGCCTGTATAGACATCAATAATAGCAATACACATCTCTTAGAATGTCCCCACAATGAACAGCAGTAAATAAAAAACTTTTTTAAAAAAATCAACATTATTTTGTGGAGAAATTCAATACCATAAGCAGAAATTTTAAAACTTGCTTTAATTTTTTAAAAGTTTCCCTGCACTGCTATGGAAACCATTAACCATCTTTCTGTAGCTACTGTTAAAAGGCTTAAATAAGCTGTTAATGCTTGAAAGGATTTTCTTTAAGACTTACACCACTAAACTCATTTAGAAAATAGGAACGCATAATGACTCCTTTCCAAAGTTATTGAAGAAATGAAAATATGCTGCAAATCATGAAATTCTGTATGAAATAAAAATTTTAATACCATTGTTATTAATAATAATACCATTATTATTACACTCTATTTTTTTTTAATTTCACAATTAGATTAAACACTTCTGGGCCTTGCTGGTGAAAAAGTAAATAAGGGTGAAACATGCATTTGAAACATAAATTGCAAATGCAATGGGAGGTTTAATTAAAATAATATCCAGGCAATTCAGTATATAATCTTAATCTTTGAGAACAATAAAACACAATATGAATGCCCTACATAAGACGATAGGTCCTACGATGCTAAATTCAGACAGGTTCTAACTTAGGTGCACAATTATTTATCCTAGTGTAGTATTTTCTGTATCCTCTAATCAGAGCTTTCTAAACAGTAAAGTGCTCTCTGGGATAGGCCATTAGTCCCTGGGTTCAAGTCCTTTACTCTTTGACAGCTACCATTTAATAATTGCTGTCTACTGCTTGCCAATGGTCAAAGAGCATCTGACTCATGAATTAGGGTAGCTTCCTTGACACTTTCATCAGATTTCTATATTGAACTTTCGAAAAATGGTCCTCCTCTGAAAACTCAAAGATGACACTGAAAAGGCTTTCCTGGTGGCTCAGTGGTGAAGAATCTGCGTGCCAATACAGGAGACACAAATTTGATCCCTAATCCAGGAAAATCCCACATGCTATGGAGCTGCTAAGCCCGAGTGCCACAACTGCTGAACTTGTGCTCTAAAGCCTGAAGTTGCAACTACTGAGCCCATGTGCTGTGCAGCTCGTGCGTTGTAGAGCCAGTGCTCTGCAACAAGAGAAACCAGTGCAATGAGAAACCCACACACCGTAACTAGAGAAAAAGGATGTGCAGCAAAAAAGACCCAGTGCTACCCGAAATGAATAAATAAGTAATATTTAAGAAAAGATGACAGTGAAAACGGTCATAACTGAAAATGGTTACAATTCCTAAATGAGACCTAAAACCAAGATTAAAAACAGCGAATAATTAGGATGCTGTTGACTCTTGCAGCCTGCATTTATCTGTCTCCTACAATTTGATAACTGACTTTCACCAATTGACAGGCAGTCTTGGATAGTCAAGTGAGAAGTCAGTCCACCGATTTCCTAACTGTACCTACAGGTTTGTTTCTACCCGACACTAATATTAATTTTATTAGACTAATGCCACACATTCAAATTTCAATCAGAAAACATGTCTAGGTATTTAGTTATATGTTTAAGAAGGCAAACTATACATTTTAAGTAAATATAAAGGAAGGCTGAAAAAAAAATGTGTACACTCAGGAACCAATTTTAATAAAAAGATATGAAATATCTCTTAACAATATCTTTTTTCAGATTTTAATTTTAAACAGGCCAATTTTTTGGCACATCATAAAAGGAAACTCAGTTGTTCCTCTTCTTAACTTTAAGGAAAAAGTAAAAAGACACAAAGAAAGTACTTAACAGGTTGAATAATCACAGCAAAGGAGTAAAAAAAACTGGGACCTGTTCTCCTACTTGGCTTTTGCATCTATCAACCACTGTCTTGCTCAGACAGCCTCTGTTTTTTCAAGACCAAAAATCACTCCAGGCTTCCAGCTATATTTGATCTGTGCTTGTAGGACATTCAACTTTATAGTACTTTCCTCATTAGCAACATTAAACATCATATGCCAGATTGTCTTTTTCAATCTGCAATGTTGGATGACCGGTGAGAGTCACTTGTATGCCTTAACAACCACCATAAGGCGAGGAATTCTGTGCTGTTTCTTCAGTTATACAACAGATTGTGATTCTGCAAGGTCACATGTATCCGATTCAAGGTGAACTGGGCAGGTCAATCAGTATTGTAAATAGAAAGTTCAAAGGGTTTTTCTTTTAAAAAAAAAATGTTCATTAAATACTGTATTCTATCAATGCATACATGCATGCTCAGTCACTTCGGTCATGTCCCACTCTTTGTGACCCCCTGGACTACAGCCCACCAGGCTCCTCTGTCCATGGGATACTCCAGGCAAGAATACTGGAGTGGCTTGCCACGTCCCCCTCCAGTGGATCTTAACAACCCAAGCATCAAAACCAAGTCTCCTGCATCTCCTGCATTGCAGGCAGATTTTTTACCTACTGAGCCACTTGGAAGGCCTTTCTATTAACACAATATACATAATCTAGGATTTCCTGAGTGAGCCTCTGTGCCCTTGCAGAAGCAGCAAGGCCATCCAAGATTCAAATATAAGCTTACTATATTCCCCAAATANTTTGATCCCTAATCCAGGAAAATCCCACATGCTATGGAGCTGCTAAGCCCGAGTGCCACAACTGCTGAACCTGTGCTCTAAAGCCTGAAGTTGCAACTACTGAGCCCATGTGCTGTGCAGCTCGTGCGTTGTAGAGCCAGTGCTCTGCAACAAGAGAAACCAGTGCAATGAGAAACCCACACACCGTAACTAGAGAAAAAGGATGTGCAGCAAAAAAGACCCAGTGCTACCCGAAATGAATAAATAAGTAATATTTAAGAAAAGATGACAGTGAAAACGGTCATAACTGAAAATGGTTACAATTCCTAAATGAGACCTAAAACCAAGATTAAAAACAGCGAATAATTAGGATGCTGTTGACTCTTGCAGCCTGCATTTATCTGTCTCCTACAATTTGATAACTGACTTTCACCAATTGACAGGCAGTCTTGGATAGTCAAGTGAGAAGTCAGTCCACCGATTTCCTAACTGTACCTACAGGTTTGTTTCTACCCGACACTAATATTAATTTTATTAGACTAATGCCACACATTCAAATTTCAATCAGAAAACATGTCTAGGTATTTAGTTATATGTTTAAGAAGGCAAACTATACATTTTAAGTAAATATAAAGGAAGGCTGAAAAAAAAATGTGTACACTCAGGAACCAATTTTAATAAAAAGATATGAAATATCTCTTAACAATATCTTTTTTCAGATTTTAATTTTAAACAGGCCAATTTTTTGGCACATCATAAAAGGAAACTCAGTTGTTCCTCTTCTTAACTTTAAGGAAAAAGTAAAAAGACACAAAGAAAGTACTTAACAGGTTGAATAATCACAGCAAAGGAGTAAAAAAAACTGGGACCTGTTCTCCTACTTGGCTTTTGCATCTATCAACCACTGTCTTGCTCAGACAGCCTCTGTTTTTTCAAGACCAAAAATTACTCCAGGCTTCCAGCTATATTTGATCTGTGCTTGTAGGACATTCAACTTTATAGTACTTTCCTCATTAGCAACATTAAACATCATATGCCAGATTGTCTTTTTCAATCTGCAATGTTGGATGACCGGTGAGAGTCACTTGTATGCCTTAACAACCACCATAAGGCGAGGAATTCTGTGCTGTTTCTTCAGTTATACAACAGATTGTGATTCTGCAAGGTCACATGTATCCGATTCAAGGTGAACTGGGCAGGTCAATCAGTATTGTAAATAGAAAGTTCAAAGGGTTTTTCTTTTAAAAAAAAAATGTTCATTAAATACTGTATTCTATCAATGCATACATGCATGCTCAGTCACTTCGGTCATGTCCCACTCTTTGTGACCCCCTGGACTACAGCCCACCAGGCTCCTCTGTCCATGGGATACTCCAGGCAAGAATACTGGAGTGGCTTGCCACGTCCCCCTCCAGTGGATCTTAACAACCCAAGCATCAAAACCAAGTCTCCTGCATCTCCTGCATTGCAGGCAGATTTTTTACCTACTGAGCCACTTGGAAGGCCTTTCTATTAACACAATATACATAATCTAGGATTTCCTGAGTGAGCCTCTGTGCCCTTGCAGAAGCAGCAAGGCCATCCAAGATTCAAATATAAGCTTACTATATTCCCCAAATAGGTGTTATTCCAAGAGAGTGATCAATCAAAACACCTGAGGAGAAAAATAACATCCTCAAGATCTAACCTAGACTTTACTTCTCAGTATTTTTATTTTTAAAGAATTCAACTAGAACACAAAAATACAGGTATATACAAGGTAGCATTAAAAGTAGACAATACTACATGATGCACTTCATGTCATACTGCAACCTAAATTCCAGATACATTTAAAAATTGATTTTAAGTGACACTTTACAAACATGTCCCATGGGCAGAGGAGCCTGGCAGGCTATTGGCCATGGGGCCCAAGAGTAGAACATACCTTAGCAACTAAACCATTACCACTATTACAAACATTTTCTAAGTTTTGTTTTTATCAAACCATAGGGAAAACTTGGGGCTTCCCTAGTGGTTCAGACAATAAAGAATCTGCCTGCAATGCGGGAGATCTGAGTTTGATTCCTGGGTCTAAACGATCCCCTGGAGAAGAAAATGGCAACCTATTCCAGTATTCTTGCCTGGAGAATTACATGGACAGAGGAGCTTGGCGAGCTATGATCTGTGGGATTGGAAAGAGACGGACACGACTGAGACTAACACCAACACACGTAGAGAGAACTTGGAACTAAACAGAGTTGAACATTCATCAACTGTCAGGTTTAGTTTATGAAGAGCTAGCATATAATTTAAAATAGCAATACCCTATTAAACACACAAGAAAAGGTCATTCAAAATATATTTCAAATAAAGAAAATGAGTCCTTTTTTGAGTTTACATTCATAATTTTTTAAAAGCCACCTATATCACTTTGTAGGAGAAACCACGTGAAAGGCAGTAGATGAAAAGGGAAATGCTAGGAACCCCTCTGTGCTCTCAGGGGAGTCTCTGGAGGTCTCTGACCTGAGGGGTTATTTATATTATAAACATGGATGGAAGAGGAGACACTGAGGATGAGTGTAATCCTGACTGCAAGCTTAATGTCCCTTCCCTGACAAAAATTAAGGACGTTGACTATGATGTGTCAATGTAGATTTATCGGTTGTAACACACTTACCTCTCTGGGGCAGGATGTGGAAAAAGGAAGAGGCTGTGTATGTATTGGGGTGAAGGGACAGGGTGTATGCAGAAACTCTTTGCTGTGAACCCAAAGTTGCTCTGAAAAATAACATCTATTTTTTAAAAATCTAACAAGAAATTTAATATCCCTTTGCAACAGGCTCTGGTTCCCCACTGCCTGTCACCTCCTTCCATTTTCTCTCTTCACCAATCTCCACCCAATTCTCCACTCACTCCTTTTCCCATTTCCAACCTGAATGCATAAGGAGGTTGAAATTAAATGTGAAGAGAAAGTATCAGTAGCTCAGTCATGTCCGCCTCTGGGACGCCATGGACTGTAGCCCGCCAGGCTCCTCGATCCAAGGGATTCTCCAGGCCAGAAAACTGGAGTGGGTAGCCATTCCCTTCTCCAGGGGATCTTCCCAACTCAGAGATCAAACCCAGATTCTTTACCATCTGAGTCACCAGGGAAGCCCAATAATGAGGTTAATCTGAATGAAAACTCATTGAGGAGGAAGCAAAAGAATTTTTTCAGTTAAAATCCTTCTCATGCTCCAGCTTTTTGTAGGTGCACACACCACCCAATCCTTTCTAGGCCCTTTCCCCACCTCCTCTCATCGACATAAACTTTTTCAAGTCATTTAACCGGGGGTAAAATGTTGCCCATAGCATGCAGTGGCTCACTGCTCACCCGAAAAAAGAGAAAAGAAAGAAAAGGAAAGAAAACAAGTCCTGTAAACTGGTGGCCTTCAATGTTGACTGTACCTTAGACTCATCTATTATAAAGTTTTCTTTTTCAAGTCTCCACGCATAGGCACAACCTGAAAGAATTTGATTTAACTGGTTTGAGGCTTGATTTTATTTAAGCTACTCAAGGGATTCTAATGTTCACAGATAACAGTTTTAAAAACTATAGATTTGAAAAAGAATATAGGTTAATGTAAGAGGGACAAAAATGCTTTAATATTTTTAAATCATTTTATTTACAATAACTAATGTTAGTGAAATCAAAATGAAGCCACCCTGTAATAGTATACATTAGTACTTTCTAAAAGCAAACATATTTATGTATTAGAAGTCTAAAAATTATCTCTATTTTGGATCATTAATGATTTCTGATTTGGGGCCCAAAGATGAAGTTCCAGAGATTAAAGATACCTTTAAAAGCAACAATTAAACAAACAGCTATAATATAATCTAAAAGATGTTAGAAATAAAAATGGAAACAAGTCTTAAGACAACATATTTTTAAGATAAAATAAGAAGATAAAACTCACACCAGGGAATATCAATAAAATTAGCAAGACTGCAGAGGTACTAAGGCACCAGTTGAGAAAGGTAGAAAAAACCAGTATAGCTGTACTATAATGGGGAATGACAATGAATCACAGAGGTGGCAGAGGTCAAACCAAAGCCTCTATATATCATGACAGTGACAAATCTTATACCTAAAGCTTTTTCTGCATTTCACAATATTCCTGAACAAGTTCTTTGGACTAGGAATAGTATGATCGGCCATGACTTGGGGGATGAGGAATAATCCTGAGAAAAATAAAGAAGGTGGGCTGGAGCTATGGAAAGCTTGGGGAATAGCTAATGGGTAAAAATCACAGGACTCTGAATTATGGAAGGGATACAGGACTTAGGAAGTTACTTTCCCAGGTTCATAAAACAAGTAACTGGTAGAACTGGATCCAACTGCTGGTTCAGGCCCGTATCTTCTATCATTTGGACCTACTGGTTTTAATCCTTCCTCAATGGGGTGTGAGGCACAAAGCCTATGAAGAACAGGAAATGATTGAGAAGATTTTGAGGTTTCTACCTTGAGAATGGGTTGTTTTGAAAAGTAATTAACTAAGATAGGGAATAAAGCAGGAAACGGGTTGGGGGGAGTGAGAGGGCTAGTTCAACTTGGAAACTGTTACGAGGCAGCAGTATAAACAGATGGAGACATCCAACAGACAGCAAGCCAAGAAACCTGCATCTTCTCGTAGATTCCAACATCATCAATGAAAATTGGTTCTAGGATTACCTAACAGACTTCTAAGTAACACCAGCATATTTACAATGCAGCTGCAAAGATGGCCATTGAAAAGAGAACTGGTGGTGAATCTTTTTCTAGAATATAAATCTTATTTTATCAATGTCACAAATTTAGTTATTTGTAAGCTAGAATTTTTTTTTAATGTGGTCAAGACCTCCACACATAAAATACAGAACTGAAGGAGGAAGTCACACCCTAAAGGTTTAAAACATTATCAGAAATTCAAAAGAGATGTCCTATAATAAAGTGTTATGTTTCTATTTTCTTAGTGTCGCCTCATCCAAAAATATAGATCTATCTTGCAATACACACTAGAAAGGAGAAGGAAATGCCATTGCAATTGGTTTGTTTTGAGACATCATTGATTTGATGTCTCATTGATTTGAGAAATCATTTGATTTGCAGCATCAAACATCTGAATGGCAAGAGTTGAAAAAGTTATTTAAGTGGAAAAGAATCTCCCCCATGCCAATACCTTAGTTTTGTTGTATCTTGTGTGCAAAAGTAGTAACTGCAAACGGATCTTTTCTTTTTTAGTATCTTCCATAGGTTGATGCAACATTTGTTCTCCTCTTTGTAGAACTTCCTCAATCTGGGCTCTCTCCTCATCCATCTGAATGTTTGAAAGATATAAATTACTCAAAAGCAAAAAGCACAAGGTCAATTACTATTAGTTCCGAGTAGAACCAACCTACAAAGTATAATATAGTCAACATATGTTTATCTGAATGATACACAACAAATGTTTGTGTTTTTCTAAAAATATTTTATATATGAAGTTAAAATAGTTCATAAAGACTGCTAGTCTAGAAGTTAAATAGCACTAAGATAACACTATCGTCAGAAAATGTCTTTTTTTTTCAAATATTTTGTAAATCACATGACAAATCTTACATTGACACTTGGCAGAAAATCACATTTAGATCTGTTCTATCATGTTTGGCAGATATCTGGGTAAACATCATTAGTGTAAAGATGTAATTAACAGAGAAGAAAAGTGACAACATCATGGTTTTTAAAATCTCCTTCAACCAACCTTTTCATCTTCATCACTGGATTCCAAGTGTTTTTCCATAACTTTTAACATATTATCTATGTCACTTTCTAATTTTTCCAAGTCAGAGAAAGGCACACCAACTTCAAATGCTTCAGTGGTGACCAGACACGGATATGATAACGGTTCTTGGCCAATTAGCATCTGTGGAGGGAAAAACGTTCTTGAAAAGACGGTCTTAACTTGACCTTTCACCATTAATCAGTGTTAAGAAAGAACTAGCATTTATTTGAATTGACTTTAGTTTATTCATTCACATAGCAATAATTTTACCAACTTGGGTGTCTCTGATTACCACATCCTCCAAACTCCAGCCACAGATGTGAAGTAGTGTGCAAGTGACCTTGACTGCCTGGAGTGTGTGAGGGGCATTTCAGGACCACGAACAAACACATCAGGAAACAGTGCCATGATGCAGAGCCACNGACATATGTACCCCAATGTTCATTGCATCACTGTTTATAACAGCCAGGACATGGAAGCAACCTAGATGTCCATCAGCAGATGAATGGATAAGAAAGCTGGGGTACATATACACAATGGAGTATTACTCAGCCATTAAAAAGAATACATTTGAATCAGTTCTAATGAGGTGGATGAAACTGGAGCCTATTATACAGAGTGAAGTAAGCTAGAAAGAAAAATACCAGTACAGTATACTAATGCATATATATGGAATTTAGAAAGATGGTAACGATAACCCTGTATGCAAGACAGCAAAAGAGACATAAATTTATTGAACAGTCTTTTGGACTCTGTGGGAGAGGGGGAGGGTGGGATGATTTGGGAGAATGGCACTGAAACATGTATAATATATGAAACGAATCTCTAGTCCAGGTTTGATGCAGGATACAGGATGCTTGGGGCTGGTGTACTGGGATGACCCAGAGGGATGGTACAGGAAGGGAGGAGGGAGGGGGATTCAGGATGGGGAACACGTGTATACCCATGGTGGATTCATGTTGATGTATGGCAAAACCAATACAATATTGTAAAGTGAAAAAAAAAAAAAAGTAATGGTACATAAAAAAAAAAGACCTAAAAAAAAAAAGGAATAAAACGTTACTACCCAGACAGAGCTAACCCCTTAACCTTCCCAGCGGCTTCCCTTCTTTCATCCCATCTTTACTCACTGTCCTGAAGTTCATGTCTGCCCCAGTCACATCTATGCTTTTATAACAAATATAAAAAAAGTATCCAGTATAAAAACAACTATCCAGAAATAATACAGTCTGTTTTGCCTCTTCAGGTTTTACATCAGTAGTATCAAATTGCATATAACTTTGCACCCATGTGTGTTTGGTTGGGAGATGGGGGTCAAAGCCCTCTGGAGATTTATCTGCATGGTAACATACACACCTAGTCCGTTCATCTTGGGTGCAGTCAACCAGGGCGTGAATAAACCAGTTTCAGTCTTTTCATCGCTGCAGGTAGTACCTTGGTGACTGCACTGATCCTGTCTCTTTATATGCAGACGTGGGGGCTCTCTTTAGAATAGGCACCTAGGAGCAGAATCTCCTGGATGTAGTGAATGCAGTTCTATTTCTTACCCAGATAGACACTGAGATACGCAAGTGATCATTTACAGTGAAGAAAGTTAGCTCAGGTCGAACTGTACTGTGATAGCAGGATGAATCCAAAATTTCTGCTTTGAGGACCAGTATATTGACTTTTTAACTTAGGTATCCAGTTGCCTACTTATTGAAAAGGGAGTGTTGAGTTTGAGAATAAGATAAGCAGCTACCAGTAGAGTTCCCCAGTGGAGTAGCAGTTCTCTCTGGGAGCTGAGGGATTCTAAGCTCATGGGGATGATGGAGGGGTGGGAGTGGGCAGGGGAGCTATCTCCTGTTGCTCCCACAGCAGGTCGAACAGCTGTCCTGCGTTCTGGAGCCAGGCTCCTTCCCTGGAAACACACCTTTGGTTTGGGGCTGGGGACCTGGAATTGTTGCTGTTGACAGTTTGAGATCAGCCGGGTGTGGAATCCCATGCAGGTATGGAGCACCCTCAACTGCTATCATAAAGTTCGGGTCAGAGTCAACCTGTTTCGGAGATAATCGGATTCAAGACTTACTGACGCTTGTCTGTGTTAGATCATTTTGGACATCAAGGTTGAATTTTTAGAACTACAGAAGCTGTCTTTCACTGTGGTTGAAATAGAATAAATTACTTTATTGGAAATCATAGGAATTGCTTGACAGTATTACAGTATTTTTCTTTCCTGTGGTTCATGCAGACCTGTGAAGCAGAGTCCCTCTGTTGGGAGAATCATCGGCCCTCCCCCGACAGTCTCAGAGCTCTGCACTCTCCTCGTGTTCCTTTTGGATGTGATCCCCCTGGTAGGTCCTTTGCTCTCCAGAGGTGGCTCTGTGCTGGCTGTCGTCTGCATTCTTATTAGTGGTGTTGGCCTTTTTCTAAACCTCATCTTACCGATGGGCTTCGTTTATGTAGCTCAGTTGGTAAAGAATCTACCTGCAATGCAGGAGATCTGGGTTCGATCCCTGGGTCAGGAAGATCCCCAGGAGAAGGGAATGGCAACTTACTTCACTATTCTTGCCTGGAGAATCCCCATGGACAGAGGAGCCTGGTGGGCTACAGTCCCTGGGGTCGCAAAGAGTCACACACGACTTAGTGACTAAACCACCACCCCCGCCACCATCTTACTGAAGAAGTGGTTGTACATAGACACCATTTAATGTTTGTTTCAGCATGGAAGATGTAGCTGAATGTGACCTCATATCTTTTAGGACCTTGTGATATAAGGAANTCACACACGACTTAGTGACTAAACCACCACCCCCGCCACCATCTTACTGAAGAAGTGGTTGTACATAGACACCATTTAATGTTTGTTTCAGCATGGAAGATGTAGCTGAATGTGACCTCATATCTTTTAGGACCATGTGATATAAGGAATTACAACACTTCAGCCAGTGGTAAGTGGGCTGAGCTGAAGTTATGGAGACCAGATAAGTAGCTGGGTGGCATCCTTGGACAGCAGTTATCTAGGAAGGAGTATCATGATATATAGATAGATAGAATGAAAGTCGCTCAGTCACGTCTGACGCTTTGCGACCCCATGGACTGTAGCCTGCCAGGCTCCTCTGTGTGTGGGATTCTCCAAGCAAGAATGCTGGAATGGGTAGCCTTTCCCTCTTCCAGGAGATCTTCCCAATCCAGGGATGGAACCCAGGTCTCCCGCATTGCAGGTGGATTCTTTACCAGCTGAGCCACCAGAGAAGGAATGTTATTTCTTTTTTCTTAAATTTTTTAAAAGAAAAATTTGGTCCCACTACCCCAGCACCTTGGTTCTCTGACCAGAGATCAAACCCTCACCCCCTGCATTTGAAAGCACAGAGTTTTAACCACTGGACCCCCAGGNCATAGCACACAGCCCAGAAGTCTGTGCAGGGCGACTGCGGCACAGAGCCCAGAACTCATCGCTAGCCGATGGCAGAACACTGCCCGGATCTCAGTGCAGGGTGACTACAGCAAACAGGCCGGACCTTGTGGCAGGGCGACCAAGGAACACAGCATGGACCTCGGTGAAGGGCGGCCAAGGCACACAGTCCAAAACTCAGTGAAGGGCGACCACATCACACAGCCTGGAACTCGTTGCTTGCCAACCGTGGAACACATTCCGGAACTCAGAGAAGGGTGACTGCGGCATACAGGGTGGACAGTATTGCAAGGTGACTGTGACACACAGGCAGGACTTAGGCGCAGGGGGTCTGCAGAACACAGGCCGGATATCGGCTCATGGCGACCGCAACACACAGCCTGGACCTGAGCGCAGGTTGACCACGGCACACAGCCCGGACCTCTGGAGAAAGCTACCGTGGCACAGAGCCCGTACCTTGGCAAAGAGGAATCACGGCACAGAACCCAGGAATCTGTGCAGGGCGACCATGGCACAGAGCCCAGAACTCATCGCTAGCCGACTGCGGAACACAGCCCGGATTTCGGCGCAGGGTGACTACGGCTATCAGGCCAGACCTTGTCACAGGGCAACCAAGGCACACAGCCCGAAACTCAGTGAAGGGTGACCACGTCACAAAGCCTGGAACTCGTTGCTAGCCAACCGTGGAACACAGTCCGGACCTGGGAGCAGCATGACCGTGACACTCAAGCCGGACCTCAGTGCAGGGTGACAGTGACACATAAGCCGGACCTCGGCGCAGGGTGACCGTGGCACACAAGCCAGACCTTGGCGCAGGGCGACCACAGCACACAGGCTGAAACTCGGCACAGGGCATCTGCAGAACACAGGCCGGACATTGGAACAGGGCGACCGCAGCTCACAGCCAGGACCTGAGCACAGGGGGACCATGGAACACAGCCCGAACCTCTGGAGAAGGCTACTGCAGCACACAGCCCAGACATTGGCAAAGAGGAACTGCAGAACAGAGCTGGGAACAGGTGGCAAGCTGAGGGCGGAACACAGGCTGGACCTGGGCAAAGGGCAATGGTGGCACACAGCCCGGACCTGGGGAAATGGCAACCGTGGCACAGAGCCTCGACCTCGGAACAGGACGACTGCGGCACACAGACCAGACATCTGAAGAAGGCTACCTCGGCACACAGCCCGAAACTCGGCACAAGGCTAGCAGGGCATACAGCCCAGAACTCGGTTAAAGGCTACTGAGGCACACAGGCCGGACCTCAGGGCAGGGTGACCGCGGCACACAGAGTGGACCTCAGCGCAGGGCAACCACAACACACAGCCCAGACCTCGGCAAAGGGCAACCGAGGCACACAGCCTGAAACTGAGGGAAGGGTGATCACATAACACAGCCCAAAACTCGTCGCTAGCCAACTGGGGAACACATCCCCCACCTCAGCGCAGGGTGAAGGTGGCACACAGGCTGAAATTCTGTGCAGGGTGACAGCAGCACACAGGCCAGACCAGGGCGCAGGGTGACCGTGGCAAAAATATCGGACCTTGGGGCAGAGTGACTGTGGAACACAAGGCGGATTTCGGCTCAGGGCGACTGGGGCAAAAAGCCCGAACCTCAGCTCAGGGCGACCACGGCACACAGCCCAAACATCAGTGAAGAGCGACCGAGGCACACAGCATGGCCCTCGGCACAGGGCGACCCTGGCACACATCACAGACCTCAGGAGTTGGCGACCACAGCACACAGCCCGGACACCAGCGCAGGGTGCCTGTGAAACACAGCCCGGACCTCAGAGCAAGGCTACCGCAGCACACAGCCCAGAACTCGGCTATGGTTGCCCATGGCACACAGCCTGAACCTAAGTGAAGGGTGACCGAGGCACACAACCCAAACCTCATTGAAGGGCGACAGCAGCACACATCCCGGACCTTGATGCAGGGCAACCCTGGCACACAACACGGACCTCGACCAAAGGTGACCACGGCACACAGGCCGGAACTTGGCGCAAGGTGACTGCAGCACACAGCCCGAACCTCAGTGAAGGGCGATGGTGGCACACAGCATGGAACTCGTCACTAGTGGATGGTGGAACACAGCCCGGAGCTCGACACAGGGTGACCGCAGAACACATGACGGACTTCGATGCAGGGCGACTGCGGCACACATCCTAAACCTCAGTGAAGGGCAACCGCGGAACACATCCTGGACCTTAAGTCAAGGCAACCCTGGAACACAGCACGGATGTTGGCATATGTTCACTGTAGCACACACCCAGTATCTCGTAGCAGTGTGACCGCGGCACACAGGTCAGACCTCGGCTCAAGGCGACCACCGCACACTACCCGGACTTCGGCGCAGGGCAACCGCGGCACACAGCGCAGAAATCTGTGCAGGGCGACCACGGCACATTGCTCGGAACACATCACTAGCCAAACCCGAACACAGCCTGGAACTCGGCACAGGGCGACCGTGGTAAACAGGCCATTCGAAGGCGCTACGCGACTGTGGCACACAACCCGGACCTCGGCACAGGGCGACGGCAGCACACAGCCCAAAATTCAGTGAAGGGTGATTGTGGCACACAACACGGAAGTCATCGCCAGCCAACCGCGGAACACAGCCCAGACCTCGGCGCAGGGTGACCGAGGAACACAGCCTGAACTTTGGCACAGGGCTACTGCGGCACACAGCCCGAACCTCTGTGAAGAGCGACAGCAGAACACAGCCCAGAAATTTGTGCAGGGCGACTGTGGCACAGAGCTTGGAACTCGTCCCTAGCCGATGGCGGAACACAGCCCAGACCTCGGCGCAGGGTGACTATGGCAAACAGGCCGGACCTTGTCACAGGGCAAGCAAGGCACACATCCTGGACCTTTGCGAAGGGCAACCAAGGCACNAAAATCACTGCAGATGGTGACTGCAGCCATGAAATTAGAAGACGCTTACTCCTTGGAAGAAAAAGTTATGACCAAGCTAGACAGCATATTAAAAAGCAGAGACATGACTTTGCAAACAAAGGTCCATCTAGTCAAGGCTATGGTTTTTCCTGTGGTAATGTACGGATGTGAGAGTTGGACTGTGAAGAAGGCTGAGCACCAAATAACTGATGCTTTTGAACTGTGGTGTTGGAGAAGACTCTTGAGAGTCCTTTGGAGGGCAAGGAGATCCAACCAATCCATCCTAAAGGAAATCAGTTCTGAATATTCATTGGAAATACTGATGCTGAAGCTGAAACTCCAATAATTTGGCCACCTGATGCGAAGAACTGACTCATTTAAAAACACCGTGATGCTGGGAAAGATTGAGGCAGGAGGAGAAGGGAATGACAGAGGATGAGATGGTTGGATGCCATCATTGACTCAATGGACATGAGTTTGAGTAAACTCTGGGAGTTGGTGATAGACAGGGAGGTGTGGGGTGCTGCAGTCCATGGGGTCTCAAAGAGTTGGACACAACTGAATGACTGAACTGAACTATAAGACCCTCTGTGATCTAGCCGCTAGTTAGCTCTGTGATTTCACATTCTAACATGCTTTTGTACACCTGCTCATTTTTATATGTCTAATACACAGCTCAGACTTCACATACTCTAAACAAACTCCTGATGTTCTTCTTAAATCCCAGCTCTCTCATGGTGTTGCTCATATTAAGACAAGACGAGTTTTGATTTCTGATTATTCAAGCCAAAAAAAAAAAAAAAAAAAACCCCCCAAATACTATTCAAGTCATTCTTGATGCCTTTCCTTCTCTCCTACGTCATATGAAAGTCACAAGTAAGTTCTACCAACCCTACCTTCAAAATATATCTAAAATCTGAGTTACAAGCATGGTCTAAGTTACCATCATTTTTGCTGGTTTGCTATAACTTCCTAACTGATCTTCCTGACACATCCTTGTCACCTTTCAGTCTATTCCCATCAAAGCAGTCATTGTGATCTATTAAAGCACATGTCAGATCATTTCACTCTTCTGTTCAGAAGTCTCCATTGGCTTCCCATCTCACTCTGTGAAAGTCAGGACTTTATTCAGTTGCTTTCTCCCACCATGGATTATTCATTTTCTAATTCCCACTGAGAAGTGTATATACATTGGTCTTTGCATTTTGAATCCTCTGCTACTTTCTATATCTTAAATTTTTCAGGACTCAACTCATTTATCAATTCTTTGTGTCATAGTTTTCTTTGCACATTGTTACACATAATGGCTTTTATTATTTAACCTTTAATGTGCTTATCTGCTACCAAACTGTACAGTATTTAAAGTAAAGGAGTATAGCGTACATTTCCTTTGTATCTTTTTCAGCATAGTCCATAGTATAAGATCCAGAAATATTTGCTCACATTTTTATTGTATTAAGATTATAAAATAATTGGTGCTAAACCACAGAGTTATATATATTTAATTTGGTAGAAGCTTTAATTTGCCGGGGGGTGGGGGATGGTGGTGTCCAAGGCTCCTGGACCTTGTTAATCTATGAATGAGAAATAGTTTGATGTGTATCTTATTAGCAACAGCTGCAAAGCTCACCTCAAGGAACCAAGTGTTAAATCTATCTCTTCTGTCAATATTGGTGTCAAAATCCTGAGAAGTCTTTCTGCTCTGTAACCATCTAAATTATATACCTCCCCAAGGTCAGATGAATATGCTACTCAGAATTGGACTAGCTCTTGGAGAGCTTTCTTTTGGCTCTTAAACTTTTGGATGTCACAGACTGCTAGAGTTTTTGATGAAAGCCGTGACTCTGCTCCTCCCGGAATGACCATACACATTGTCACTTAATGTTTCCATAACTAAAGGACTCAGGTTATTAAAGCCCATTCATGCAATGTCTTAGAGAAGGGAATGACAACCCACTCCAGTATACTTTCCTGGAGAATCCCATGGACAGAGGAGCCTGGCAGGCTATGGTCCATAGGGTCACAAAGAGTCAGACATGACTGAAGCGACTTAGCATACATGGGATGTTTAGGACTTCATAGATCCCAGGTTAAGGATCACAGCTCAAGCACTACAATTAGACATTCTTTTCTACTACCCGAAATGTCTGAATGATTTTAGGTAAAGCATGTACAAGGCATACCTTGTTTTATTTAATTCACTCTTATAGCCCTTTGCAAATATTGCATTTTTCCTTTTTTTTTTTACACATTGAAGGTTTGGGGGAACTCTCTCTCAAGCAAGTCTACTGGTACCATATTCCCAGTAGCATTTGTCACTTCCTATCTCTGTGTCATTCTTGCAGTATTTCAAACTTTTTCATTATTATTTTGTCATGGTAATCTGTGATCAGTAATTATTTTTAAATTAAGGTATGTACATTTTTCAGATATAATGTTATTGCAAGCTTTATATGCTACTGTATAGTGTAAACATAATTTTTACGTGTCCTGGGAAACCGAAAATTTCATATGATTCACTTTATTGCAGTATTTGCCTTATTGTGGTGGTCTGAAATCAAACCCAAAATATCTCTGAGGTTTGCTGGACCATATTTATACCTCAATTTAGGCTTCCCAGGTGGCTCAGTTGATAAATAACCTGCCTGCCAATGCAGGTGACACAAGAGACATGGGTTCAAGCCCTGGGTCAGGAAGATCCCCTGGAGAAGGGCATGGCAATCCACGCCAGTACTCTTGCTGGAGAATCACATGGACAGAGGCTGGCAGGCTACAATCATAGGGTCACAAAGAGTCAGACATGAGTGAAGAGACTTAACATGCATGTGAAACTGTACAAAGCAATAACCCACCTTGCTAAACAGTCATGGGAAATTGAGCCCTGGAACTTATTAATACAATATGGATACTGGATTAATATTCTTTGGATATGGATAGATGCAATATGGAATATCACCAAAAGGGAGAATTAACTTATTTCAGTAAATGCTTCACTTGAAAGTAAATAACTCTAGTTCTCTGAGCCAGCCAGTCCTTGTTCTACTTTTCTTAATCTGTAAAACAGCTCTTAACATCAATCTTTCTTTATCCTATGATTAATTAAGCAATCATCTCTTTTAAAGATTTATTTCTTTTGTTGTGAAAACTGATGGCATGTTTTTAATGAAATTGTAAAATCTGATCAATGTTCTACAATTCCACAGAAAAAGAATACAGCATGGTGTGCAGAGCAATGACTTTTTGAAATCAATCCATATTTTATTTTTTACATATTCATTTCTTTCCAACCACACACACAAAAAATAAAAACAAGAAGATCTCCAGGCAGTAACAAACAGCAGTGTCTTAAAGATAGTCCCTAGGTGTCCTGGCATGTGAGAGGGCTCAGTGGGGGTAATGTGGCCCCAGGAAGGGCTACCGGATTAGCTTTTTCTCCCTAGAGGGTGGCTTCTCATTGCATAGCTTTGCTGAATCCAACAATACATGACATGCTCATCATGCCAAGTACATATCCAGGCTGGTTCCACAGTCTCTGAATTGTCATATCACCTGTGTCTCCTGTGAATCTTGCATATGAAAATCCATCACATTATAGTGCCATCTCATCTTCATCCCAGTCTTCTTTCTCCTCCTCCTCATCCCTACAATTTACTGAGTTCTTAATCAGAAACTGGCACTGTGCTATTTTTCTACATCATTAGATTATCAGTACAACCTAGCAAAATAGCTATTAATCAGATGTCACATTTGTGGAAACTGGGGCTCAGAGGAGTTAAATAATTTTTCCTTGGTTTTCAGTAAAGGGTGGCAAATAAACTGGTGAGAAGTTAAAGGGAAATATGCAAGGGCAACCACAAATTAGGAAAGTGGAAGGTGGAAGGAAGACCATGAAAGAATTTAAAAGTGTCTTATGAAGTGGGGGCAAATACAATGACACTCAATAGAAATCTTACAAGTAGAAAAGGAAATAGATAAGTATTGACCTCGTTTGAAAAAGAGAAACTTTAGGATAGAATTCAATGCTATAGGAAGAAATGAGAGCTAACAGTTTCTCCTCTTTTTTATCTTAAGCACAAGAGGGTTGAAGTTTTCCCACCTATTCAGACAGAGTGAACTCTGATAGAGGGTGTGATGCAGCAGGACAGCTAGTGGAAGGGGTCAGCCATTCCACCCCTGTCCAGGGTAAGCCTCTTCTTGTCTCCTATTTCATTTCCTACTTCCTAAAGTTGCCTTGTAGGTAACCAAACCCACATCCTTGATGGCCTCCTTTTGTTCTTCAAGCTTCATCCCTTTGGAAGGGGATAGCCTGCCCTTTACCACCTTGACTCCTGTCTCTGAGAAGTGTTCTGATCATTGAAGTTGATTCATCTGATCTCAGTGATGTCCTAGCACCCCCACAGATTGACAATCTGAGCATCTTCCCAGAAGCCTGCCCCTTAGATCTATTTCTGCTTTCAGATAATGGCTAACACAGACATTCATTTCACAATTATTGGAGAAGGGCGCAGCAACCCACTCCAGTATTCTTGCCTAGAGAATCTCATGGACAGAAGAGCCAGGAAGGCTATAGTCCATAGGGTCGCAAAGAGTTGGCCATTACTGAAGTGACTTAGAAAGCACACACATTGTGTAAGTAGCTGTCCCTGTTCTAGTCTCTAGGGACACATAGATATGTCTTCAATCACATGAATAAAACAAGCATTGCTCCTTCACAAGTGAACCTTAGACATATACCATATCAAAGTCAAAGAACAATGGGAAAAGAGAAAGCGACTACTAATTCTACATAGATCAAAGGCATACTTGCCATATATATTTATTTTTTCAGGGCTTCCCAGGTGGCACAGTGGTAAATAATCCACCTGTCAATGAAGGAGCCACAGGAGATGAGGGTTCGATCCCTGAGTCAGAAATATCCCCGGAGGAGGGCTTGGCAATGCACTGCAGTATTCTTGCCTGGGAAATCCCATGGACAGAGAGGCCTGGTGGGCTGCAGTCCATGAAGTTGCAAAGAAATTGGACATGGCTGAGTGACTGAGCACATAGGCATAAATATATATGCATATATTCACATCATAAATATGTTGCTTCTTTTAATCATTGGATTTATCACTTAAATTAGAAATTGTAGCTTTCTGGACTCCATCAACAGGAAGAAACAAATGATTGTGATGCTTTCTCTCCTAAAAAATCCTTGCTGGGATGGAGTGCATATAAGCTACCTGAACAGCAAAGACAATAATATTGCATCTCTCCTCCCTGTGTTGCTTGGATGAAATTCACTCTTGAGTCTCTAAGGCTCAGGGGAGTTCAGTGGGCTAATAGGCAATCCCAGCTGAACCTTGGCAGACCTTCCCACCAAACCTCAGGGGTTACTGGATTTGTAATGCAACCCCAAAGGCATCTATGAATTAGCTGCAGTGGAAGTGCTTGCCTGTGGCATCTTGCCAAGACCCTATTAGAAGTCTTTCAGAAGAGCCTGACAACAGATATTAAGAGGGCTGCAAAAGGACGCTTATGGTCTGTCATTTGAAGGGTCTACACATGGACTACACGTTGTTTTATTCTTTATAGATGAAAATGCTCCTAAGTATAAACTGTCTAGTACCATCTACTGTATACTGGCTGCAAATACAGTGAAGATGCTTTCAAATAGCTCAACTCTTTCTTGGAATATTGGTAAACTTAAAGATTGGAAAGCTTGTAATTTTGGTGTTCACTTGGTATCTTCTGCATATTAAATCCTGTTTGAATGCATCATCTTTAATGAAATAGTATGGCTAGTCATTGAGAAAGACATATCATCTTGGACTGGCAGCTGTTCCTAGAGTCAGACATACTCTATCCAGGTTAAGAAGCTTGAATGTGAGGATGAACATGTTGATAGAGTGCTGCTTGGAAAAAAAAGAGAGAGAGAAGGAAAATTGTTCCTTATAAAGACTGATGGAGAGTTTCAACACATAAGAGGGAACAAGATAGTGGAAAAAGACACAAAATTATGCTAAAGTGGTGTTCGAATTAAACAGAAAAGCTTTGGGAAAAGCATTCTTTTCAACCTTCAACACCTTTTTACACTAGACTTTAATTATAAACAAACAGATTTTTTTTTTTTTCAAATTTAACAGTTGTATAAAGAGCCATTTCCCCCCCCATTGCTGCACAGAATACATAAAGAAAACAACCCCTTTCTGAGATGGTACATCTGTTACAAAGATGTTACAAAATGAAACCGATCTGATCTTTTGTAGGGAATGCGGTAAATTTGGTTTATCTCATCTCTAGTATCAGGCTGATTTTATGCACAAAATAATTCCTGTACCTTGTGCTCAATTTCAGATCTGTTTCATCAGAGTCACAAAAAGGTGGGGGAGGGGGAAGGAAAAGTTATTTGATAACATAACTAAAGGGGAAAGATAGTGAAGCTGAGTCTAAGCATATATATTGAAACTGTTTAAGGAAAGAGAGCTTGATTCATTTGAAATAGCTTATAGAAAGGGACAAAAATTAAAATTATTGGATAAAATAATCATTTGGTCAATCGTTTACTCTTAAAAGAACGAGATTTTCTCTCCTCCCAGAGAGACACTCCTCTGAACTCTTATTTTGCATTTCTAATACCCTCTGGTATATAATCTTCACTTAGCTGTTTAATTATCACTTTTAAATTAATTTGATTCATTCATTCACTCATTCACTTAGCATTTATTGGTGACTTACTATAGGTTGGGAAAGAGAAATGGAAGCTCCTGTGTGTCTAATGTATCAGCTCAGTTATGTATTGAGTTCTGGAAGCCATTCCCATCCCCCATGGTCAATATCTCAATTATCTTTGGTTACCACCCAAAATATAACCCCTCTGGTGACCATCATCCCCATGTCCTCTGTGCTTTCTCCCAACTCAGCTTCTCTTCTCTCCTCTCCCTCTACTTTTTTTTTTGCTTTCCCTCTAGAATCTCTGTTCCATGGAAAGCAAACGATCCTTAACATTAACTTTTCCGTCCAATACTTTGTTTTATCTGGCTGGAATTAAACCTTAGTTTTTATCTAGGTTATCTGTATGCAGGTCAGGAAGCAGCAGTTAGAACTGGACTTGGAACAACAGACTGGTTCCAAATAGGAAAAGGAGTACGTTAAGGCTGTATATTGTCACCCTGCTTATTTAATGTCTATGCAGAGTACATCATGAGAAACACTGGGCTGGAAGAAACACAAGCTGGAATCAAGACTGCCGGGAGAAATATCAATAACCTCAGATATGCAGATGACACCACCCTTATGGCAGAAAGTGAAGAGGAACTAAAAAGCCTCTTGATGAAAGTGAAAGAGGAGAATGAAAAAGTTGGCTTAAAGCTCAACATTCAGAAAACAAAGATCATGGCATCCGGTCCCATCACTCCATGGGAAATAGATGGAGAAACAGTGGAAACAGTGTCAGACTT
>SJYV01010363.1:112840-203420 GCA_006410875.1 Neotragus pygmaeus | reverse complement strand
TGAAAAAGTTGGCTTAAAGCTCAACATTCAGAAAACAAAGATCATGGCATCCGGTCCCATCACTTCATGGGAAATAGATGGGGAAACAGTGGAAACAGTGTCAGACTTTATTTTGGAGGGCTCCAAAATCACTGCAGATGGTGACTGCAGCTATGAAATTAAAAGACACTTACTCCTTGGAATAAAAGTTATGACCAACCTAGATAACATATTCAAAAGCAGAGACATTATTATGCCAACAAAGGTCCATCTAGTCAAGGCTATGGTTTTTCCTGTGGTCATGTATGGATGTGAATATTGGACTCTGAAGAAAGCTGAGTGCCAAAAAACGGATGCTTTTAAACTGTGGTGTTGGAGAAGACTCTGAGAGTCTCTTGGACTGCAAGGAGATCCAACCAGTCCATTCTAAAGATCAGTCCTGGGTGAACTTTGGAAGGAATGATGCTTAAGCTGAAACGCCAGTACTTTGGCCACCTCATGTGAAGAGTTGACTCACTGGAAAAGACTCTGATGCTGGGAGGGATTGGGGGCAGGAGGAGAAGGGGATGACAGAGGATGAGATGGCTGGATGGCATCACTGACTCGATGGACGTGAGTCTGAGTGAACTCCAGGAGTTGGTGATGGACAGGGAGGCCTGGCGTGCTGNTGCTGGGAGGGATTGGGGGCAGGAGGAGAAGGGGATGACAGAGGATGAGATGGCTGGATGGCATCACTGACTCGATGGACGTGAGTCTGAGTGAACTCCAGGAGATGGTGATGGACAGGGAGGCCTGTTGTGCTGCAATTCATGGGGTCGCAAAGAGTCGGACACAAATGAGCAACTGAACTGAACTGAACTGAATCCAATATTAGAACCTGTGCCCTTCCTTAACTAGTACACCTTTTTTAGAACATTAAAAATATACTATATATAGCCTGTAATAGTATGAATATTATATACAATATTAAGTCATTTAAACTGTAGCCATTAAGTTACATTTAGTAAAATGTTCAAGTACATACTTCTATGTATATCACAAATGGTTTATTACTTAATAGAAATGAAAGTAGTTCAAAGTACTGAACTCTTTCTAGTTATTATCTTTTCAAACCAAAAGATAAAATGTGGTCTAAATGAAATTAATTCACAAGCAAAACATTATTGTGACAAACAGAAAACACGGTTTGGAATTCCAATCCTAGCTGTTTTCGTTTTCGAGTATTCGCAGGAGACGAGATCTTGCCATGAGGCTCTTGCTGAAACTCACCATCAGGGTGCTGCACCAATCCTCGGCCCAGGTGCGGACCCGGCTCCACCCAGCACTAAGCACGCACAGCTTTTCTTCCAAGACGGCCTCACCGCCCTCGACCAAGTTCCGCAGGGCAGCACCGCTCTCTGTGATGGTGTTCAAATCAGCTTTTCTTTTCTCCAGATCCTTCAGAATATTCTAGAAAATAAAANCCCAGCACTAAGCACGCACAGCTTTTCTTCCAAGACGGCCTCACCGCCCTCGACCAAGTTCCGCAGGGCAGCACCGCTCTCTGTGATGGTGTTCAAATCAGCTTTTCTTTTCTCCAGATCCTTCAGAATATTCTAGAAAATAAAAATTCCACCACCCACTTGATCTCACAGAACATGATAAAAGTTTACACAATCATCATTTTTAACATATTTTTCTTCCATATATATACGACTCCCTAGATTCGTCAAAAGTGCACAAGATTCCACAACTTGCTAACATGAGAGTTTTTAAGTTTCAAATAAAAATTAAATATTAATTACACAAATACCAAAAAATGTAACAATTTCAGATGTGGAAAGGTAATTATTTCATTTATTTTAAGTATAAATTTATTCAGTTCAGTTCAGTTCAGTCTCAGTCTGTCCGACTCTTTGCGACCCCATGAACTGCAGCACGCCAGGCATCCCTGTTCATCACCAACTCCCGAAGTTCACTCACACTTACATCCATCGAGTCAGTGATGCCATCCAGCCATCTCATCCTCTGTTGTCCCCTTTTCCTCCTGCCCCAANTTTTTTTAAAAAGTAATATTAGGCTATTGGTTCTTCGGTTCAGTTTAGTTCAGTCGCTCAGTCGTGTCCGACTCTTTGCAACCCCACGAATCGCAGCACGCCAGGCCTCCCTGTCCATCACCAACTCCCGAAGTTCACTCACACTCACATCCATCGAGTCAGTGATGCCATCCTGCCATCTCATCCTCTGTTGTCCCCTTTTCCTCCTGCCCCAATCCCTCCCTTAACTAGATGGACCTTTGTTGGCAAAGTAATGTCTCTGCTTTTCAATATGCTATCTAGGTGGTCATAACTTTTATTCCAAGGAGTAAGCGTCTTTTAATTTTATGGCTGCAATCACCATCTGCAGTGATTTTGGAGCCCCCCAAAATAAAGTCTAACACTGTTTCCACTGTTTCCCCATCTATTTCCCATGAAGTGATGGGACTGGATGCCATGATCTTTGTTTTCTGAATGTTGCACTTTAAGCCAACTTATTACACACCAACAATTATCTGCATCATAACTTCAGATATGAAGAATCAATTTCATTTTCAGTAACTACCAGCAGGCAAAGTAGGCCTACCCCAGTACTCAAAATTCTAAAACACTCATAGTGAATTTATCTCCTTGTCTACTACAGGAAACAATTGATGTGCACTATATTTATTTGCAAGGACTACAACCTGACATGAAGAACCGACTCATTTGAAAAGACCCCGATGCTGGGAAAGATTGAAGGCAGGAGGAGAGGGGGACAACAGAGGATAAGATGGTTGGATGGCATCACCGACTTGATGGACATGAGTCTGGGGAAACTCCATGAGTTGGTGATGGACAGGGAGGCTTGGCGTGTTGCACTCCATGGGGTTGCAGAATCAGACACAACTGAGCAACTAAACTGAACTGAACAGCCCTATAACTAGGTAACTTAACATATAGTCTATTTATAAACATTACAAAAACTATTTCATCTTAAGTACATCACAGGAAAAGTAGCACGTATAAGCTTTAGTTCTGCAATTGTCATATTATGTAAAGGTAATACTCTGGATGGTATTATAATCACTTGATTCTCACATTTATAAATTTGACCAGAGAATTATAAAGAGAATGTTGGGTTCCAAAATTAAAACTGCAAAGTTCTTTCAATCAAAAGGTAGCATGCACACATCTACCCTACTGCTATTGTACCTTTTTAGAATAATATTTAAATAAATCATTTCAAGGAGCTCAACTCCACATTCAGTCTCACATCATTCAATCACATTTTGAAAGATAAAAATCCCAAGTGAGTCAAGATCTAAGATTCATTTGGCCTCATTAATTACTGGTATATTTATAAAGACATCAAAATATTTCTCTCAATTAAGTGTTCTTCTCCAGCAAGGAGGGGGGAAAAAAANCACATCATTCAATCACATTTTGAAAGATAAAAATCCCAAGTGAGTCAAGATCTAAGATTCATTTGGCCTCATTAATTACTGGTATATTTATAAAGACATCAAAATATTTCTCTCAATTAAGTGTTCTTCTCCAGCAAGGAGGGGGGAAAAAAACGAAAAACAGAATACCCAGAGCCATGCTCTCTGTAGTTATTAACTTTCTACATTCCTTCAGTGGCTATGGACTGATTGGCTACAGTAGTCTTTAAAAACTATAAGAAATAATTAATTACTACTTGCAACTAAATTTAAACAGTACACAAACTATGTTAATAGATTTTATTGTAAAGAAAATGGCTACACCAAAAATGCTGATTTTTAAGCTATGGAATAAAAACATTACGTTCTGGAATGAAGATGCTATTTAAATTTTGCAGTGGAAAATATAATTTTATAGTGGTGGAACGGAGAAGGCAATGTCAACCCACTCCAGTACTCTTGCCTGGAAAATCCCATGGAAGGAGGAGCCTGGTAGGCTGCAGTCCATGGNGAAGATGCTATTTAAATTTTGCAGTGGAAAATATAATTTTATAGTGGTGGAATGGAGAAGGCAATGTCAACCCACTCCAGTACTCTTGCCTGGAAAATCCCATGGAAGGAGGAGCCTGGTAGGCTGCAGTCCATGGGGTCGCTAAGAGTCAGACACGACTGAACGACTTCACTTTTCACTTTTCACTTTCACGCATTGGAGAAGGAAATGGCAACCCACTTCAGTGTTCTTGCCTCGAGAATCCCAGGGGCGGGGGAGCCTGGTGGGCTGCCGTCTATGGGGTCACACAGAGTCAGACATGATTGAAGCGACTTAGCAGGAGGAGCACAGTGGTGGAAATACACTGAAGAGTTGTAAAAATATGCATGGTTCTTAACTCTGACAATACAACGTTGAAAAAATTGGGTGATAATGTTACGTACTGATGTTTCATCTGGTTTACTCTAATGATGTGAATGTACTGTGAATTTGTGATTTGTATATACCATCTTCATTATTTCAAATCTGAAACAAGATTAAGTGGGAATTTGAGAGTGAAAGGTTCCAGAAGAAATAAATATCATTACTTACTGTCTTTGCCCTAAAGATGAGAATCAACTGAAAAACTAATTGAATTTATGTGAGTGCACAAAGATGATTAAAAATTAAATATGCAAAAATTGATATTGCCTGTGTACCAGCTATAAGAAATTAGTTTAAAATAAAAAGTATATTTTTTACATGCCAATAAAATAAATTTACAGGAATAAACTTTTTGGCATATATGCATAATGTTTACAAAGCATTATGTAGAGAGGGAATTTGGAGAGGAAATGAGACATTTACATGTTACTAAAAAGACTTAATTTAGTACAGATGTCAATTCCCCTCAAAACAAATTTATAAATTTAAGGCAATTCAAACCAAAGTTTCTAAAAGAATTTTTTAAAGAATTTACGAGTAATAATTTTAAAATTCATATGAGTATATACAAAAGAAAGAACATAAAGTCAGGAAATCCTGTCATTAACTACATGCTAAAGTTTATTATAGAACCACATATTAAATAGTTGAAGAACTTTTCAGAGGGTCAGATCAGCGAAGCAGAAAATAAAGCAAAGTAACAGACAAAAAGAATACATGAATTGAGCAGGTCAAATCAGTGAGGAAAGGATAATTACTGAACAAATAGTGCTGAGATAACTANACTTTTCAGAGGGTCAGATCAGCGAAGCAGAAAATAAAGCAAAGTAACAGACAAAAAGAATACATGAATTGAGCAGGTCAAATCAGTGAGGAAAGGATAATTACTGAACAAATAGTGCTGAGATAACTAGCAAACTATTTGGGGAAAAAAGGGTTAGAGCCTTACCTCATTACATACACCAAACTAAATTCCAGAAGGATTAAAGCATTAAAGGTAAAAAAGATGAAACTATAAAAGAGCTAGAAGAGAATATAAGTAAATAATTATGTAATTTTGTTGTAAAGTTGGCCTTTCTAAACACTAAAGGCAAAAATTAGGGAAAAAAAAATTTTATTCTTTAAAAAATGTATAATAAGTGTTTTTAAAATATACAGAACAGAAAGGAAACTAGAGTGGCAAAAAATTGCATCAATATACAACATATTAAGCTTTAATAATTGTAACAGGTAAAGATCTCTAAATTACAAGATCAAATGGAGAGAGAAGCTACAAATGGCCTATATGCTAAAGGAAAATGTCCTAATTCAATAACCAAGACATGTTATTTGCCTACCATTGTCAAAAGTTTAGTTAAAACAGGCAAGNCATATTAAGCTTTAATAATTGTAACAGGTAAAGATCTCTAAATTACAAGATCAAATGGAGAGAGAAGCTACAAATGGCCTATATGCTAAAGGAAAATGTCCTAATTCAATAACCAAGACATGTTATTTGCCTACCATTGTCAAAAGTTTAGTTAAAACAGGCAAGTAGGAATTCTCACTCACAGCTATTGGGTAAAACATTTCTGAAGGACAATTTCACTACCAGTATAGACTTTAAAATGGATACATCCCTTGACCCAATATTTTTAGAGCTAAGAATTTATCCTGAGAAAATTAATTAGCATAAAAATATATGCTAAGATTTAACCACAAGTATACTCATCACAGCAGTTTTTACAATAGTGAAAACTGGTAATAATTTAAATGGCCATGAATGGAGGAATGGGACAATAAGAAATAAAATATTCAATGAAATACTATCTCCAATGTGTGACACAAAACACTTGTAGATAAAAGAAAATGTTAAAGATATAACCTGCTTTTCAAAAGGTAATGAAACACTAGATATAATTATTTTTAAAATATATGCTTATGCCTGCATGTCTACATGGGCCTGCAAAAAAACTGAAATGATAACAGGGTATTCTTTGAACAAAGATCATTTTGCTCTTGTCTCTTTTTTGGTATTACACTATGCAAATATCATTCAATTAGCTTATAGGACTCATGGGACTAATAAAAAATAATGACTTTCAAAGTGTATTATAGAAAAAAGATAATATTTCCTTGAAAAAACTTTAATTAAAAAATACATATAGCTAAGCGCCTTTGGTTGTCATTCATCCACTGTACCCATGAATTCCAGTGTTTTTCACTTCCTTCATATATCCCTTTCACTCCACACAGCCCATGGCAATTATACATTCCATGAGCTATTAAACTGAAAACATTCTTTCTAGTGACTAATATCTTGAGTTTCTTACAACAGCTAACTCCAAAGAGCATTCAAATTAAGGAACTATATCACACCAGGACCTCAGAGCACCTCCCTCTTCACACCCCAAAAGTCAACACCTGTAGAAGTCAAAACTGATACCTGGGGTTTTATATAAAGCTCTGTCACAGTACTGATCATTTATTTTCAGCATTTATCTCTAGTATACATGCTTCTTAGAAAATGAATTGAGAAAAAGAGAATGCCTTGGTTAAAAAAAAGAAAAACTACTTTTGTGTTTCATCCAATTCTTTGTTCACCTCAAAAGAGAGAATTGGCAAATCAACTATCTAATCTATATGATTTCTAATGTATGACTAGAGAAAATTCTTTGGTCTTTTATTGATTTTTTTTTAATTCTGTTTCTCTGCTCTCTACAGTTAGCAATTAGCTTGCAATAGAAAGATTAGTTTGCAGTTAGCTTGCAACAGAAAGATTAGTTACTGGTATAAAACTTACTATAGAAGAATTAATAAATTCAGCACAATAATAGCTTGCAATAGAAAGATTAGTTACTGGTATAAAACTTACTATAGAGGAATTAATAAATTCAGCACAATATCTTGTGAAGAATGAATACTCAAAAATGTCACTGATTTTGAAGGTGATAGTTATACTGTGTAAGTATAATGACTACAAAGACCTTGTTGAGCCATGTGAGTTTAACTCTTCAGAATCAAGATAAAAATATCTTCTGGGGAATTCCTTTCCAGTTGTTTGGACTCTGCACTTTCACTGTCAAGGACTCAGGTTCAATCCCTGGTGGGGAATGAAGATCCCACAAGCTGAGAGGTGTGGCCAAAATCAATCAATAAATCTTTCCCTTATCTTAATATACGTATATGTATATATTATATGTATATGTGTATATATGCATGTGTGTGTGTGTGTGTGTGTGTGTGTGTGTGTGTGTGTCTTGTGAAGTTAGCTGCTTTTAAAATATTCTTATTCTTTTTCAGGACAGAGATGTGGAAAAAAGAATGGAAAAAGGAAAAGACGATATTTAGTATGAAATGGAGACAAACGACATATACCCAGATTTCTCTGATCAAAATGCCACAGATTACACTGATAATCTTTGTGGTTCACCTGAACTACAACTTACTTTAGCCCAGGAAATTTCTGTATCCAAATCACCAAGCAAAGTTTCTGAAGTGGATTTCTGTACCAATTCTGTTTCAGTAACAGAAAGCCACTCAGAGAGAGAAGCAGCCTCTTTCTTCATTTTCCGAGCCAACTGGGATGCTCTTTCCAGATCCTGTTTTCCCTCTGTCACCTTAAAAAAAAAACACAAGAGAGATGAACATGGATGGAAACAAATATGAACTAAAGATCCACACAGATTCATAGTTAACCCCCAAGGCATACCTAACCTTTATCCCTGGCACCTAGAATCACTCCATTCTTGCAATTCTGCAGAAAGACAATATACTGTAGTGGTTAAGTGTCAGGCAACCCTGGATTTTCATCTTAGTTCTACCGCTTAACTTCCTAAGTGACCCTGGTAGAGATACAGCCCTCAGAAGGTTGTTATGAGTTTTTAGTGAGGAAAATATATACACAAAGGTCTTGCCCCAGTCCCTTCAACAAGGTTAAGGAATCAATATCATCTTTCATCATTTTGAGCAGAAGATGTCTTAAAACCCTCCCAATGAGGGATTCTGTTTAAAAAACAAACACACATCAACATGAGGGAGAAACAGCAAGATTTTTTACAATCATATGTTTCACAATTAACTGCTTAATTTAAAATGCATTAAATAGCTATGAAATACAAACTTTTATTACTCTTTTGTTCTTCCTGTTGTTGTTAGAAAGCAAAATGAACTTAACTGACATTTACCAGCCTCTCATATTAATGAATCTACACATGTTATATAATAAAACCCTGTGATCAGCACTGTTTTTTCCACTTAACAGAACAGGACAGTGAAGCTTAAAAAGGTTAAGGCCATGAGCAGAGCAGCATGACCATGAGACTGAGCCTGGTCTGACCACTGGTGTTACACGATGGCACGTTCAGACTAAAGTGATTCACAAACTAATGCTGAGCTGACACTTTAAAGGATGTCAAACACAATAAATACACGAAAACATGTTCCTCTGTTTATGTGCACGTATATGTAGATGACAATATTATAAGTAATAGAGTGAACTGTCATGGATGGGATGAAGTTTTTTAGATATAGAAATCCAATTTTCTTAGTAAGTAAAATGGGATTGCATTTCTTACTCATCCTATAAGTTTATTTTTACTCTTGCATGTCTCAAAGATTGATTATTATTCAATTCCTTCTTAAAAGTGAAATTTTTTTCCTATGGAGTTTAATTAAAATTCATGACTCTAAATTAATAGCACCTCAAGGCAGACTTCAGGAGAAAAATATTTGAATTATGTTAAAAGATATTATGATACTTATCTGACTGACAAGCCCAGGCAACTACACAATCATCATAAAACTTAATGCTACCAAAGCTTTTGGTATATCAGGAAGAAAATAATTTACAGTTCAACTTATAACAATTTACACTCTCTTCAGCTGATCTAATCAATATAAGATGTGCTGCATATTAAATTAGGCAATATCAGGTTGTAAAGCTTTTACCTAATCATTTATCCCTTCTCTCTCCTGGATATGCAAACATTCCTTCTCAATAGGATCATTCCCACCAAGGATGAAACATACTCAAGCATCTGTCTCTCTCTCTCTCTTTCTCTCTCTCTCTCTCTCACACACACACACACACACACAAATTTCCTCCTTTGGCCCCACCTTCCTTCCCTCTCTCCTACCTTTCCCGTGCAAATTCTCAAAACCATTTGTCATCCCCCATACAGTGTTCAAGCCATGACATTCTGGCTTCTACCTCCATCATTCCACAGAAATCATCTTTGCTAAGCTCAGTGATGACCCCAATGGCAAAAGATCTACTGTATGCTTTTAAGTGGATGCCTTGTTTTTAATATTTCAGTAATACTCCAAACAAAAACCTACGCTCATTCTCCAAATACCCTCCTTCCTTCAGCTTCCCAGACCTAGCACGCTCCTGGTATACTACCACTTCTTGCCACTTTTTTATATGTAGTTTTTCATGCATATAAAATATATGGTTGCACAATGTGAGTTTTTAAGGTGTATACTGTAATCATTTTATACACATATACATTGTGAAATGAGTATTACAGTTAATTAACACATCCATCATTACATAGTTACCTTTTTCTGTGGTGAGAACACTTAAGATATACTTTATTAGCAAATGTCAAGTTTGCAATTATGGAAAACAACACGGAGGGCCTTCAAAAAATTTTAAAAAGAACTACTACTATATGATCCAGCAAGCCTACTCCTGGTATACAACAAAGGAAATGAAATCATCATTTTAAAGAGATATCTGCATTCCCATACTCACTGCAGCATTACTCACAATAGCCACTGATACATAAATGGATAAAGAAATATGGTATACATATATAAACACACACACACACATACATATATACTTTAGTCTCTTTTACAAGCTCATCTTCTTCAAATATCCTCCTAAGTGATGCAATCCCTCAAAACTTACTTAATTCAGAAACTTTTCTTTTTTCACTATTGATATATCCTCTCCCTAGGCAATCTCATCATCACTGAAAATTTTGATTATCACCTCTATGCATATGACTCATAAAATTTATATCTTCATCCAAGATATATTCTCCAGACTTGAACAAACTGTGTGAATATCTGACATATGCAATTAACTCTCGCAAAGACACTTGAAATGTCAACATATCCAATACACGTTTATGATTTTCCACGCTTCTGCCTTTAAGTGTCCCATCCAATGATGGCACCATGATCTTCCACATAATCAAGCCAGAAACCCAGGAGTCTCCTTCATCTCTCTCCTGCATTTCCACATCAAATTCTCCACTAAGTCCTGCTTACTTTACATCCTAAGTATCTATTTAAAAAGTCTGTTCATACTATCTCCAATGTTCCACCCTAGTTCAAAGCACCATCATTTCTCACTAAGAGCATGACAGTGACTTCCTAACTGGTCTTCTTACATCCATGCTTGCCTGTCTGCAATGTACCCTCCAAACTGCAGTGACTGGCCTTTTAGAAAAACAAATATCTGAGCATGTTCTCTCCCTGTTAAAGCCCTGCAATAATTTCTCATTACTTCAGAGACAGAGATTAAAATATTTACCACAAATTCAAAGACACTGGTAGGATCTGGTATCATCACATCGCTCCAACACACTTATTCTCACACTTCTCTCTGCTTTAGCCACACAAATGTACCACGCTGCCTATTGCCACAGACTTTTACACATGATGTTCCATCAAGCTCAAAAATTCTTCCACTGATTTTTGCCCTGGCTACTATGACTTATCCTTCAGATCTCAGCTTACACACCACTTTCTTAGGGAAGCTTTCCTAACCCAGACTGGATCAAATCCCTCTTTACACATACTCCTACAGTGCTACATATATTCCTTCATAACACTTTCGGCTGATAATTTGACATTAGTATGACTGCTTGATTAAAGCTCTCTTCTTTTATTTCTCACAGTTCCACTTGGCAGAGAGAACATCCACTTGGCAGAGAGAACATGTTTTTGCTCATCACTGTATCTCTGTCTGTGTAACTCCTCATACACATTAAAGTCTAGTTGTGTTGAGTGAGAAAATGGTTTAACTATAAAGCCATAATCACAGAAATTTGGTGTAAAAACCAGCCACACTGTTGCCATTTATAAAATGCCCTGTCAATTAATAAATACAGTGAAAGCGAAAGTCGCTCAGTCTTGTCCAACCCTTTGTGACCCCCTTAGACTATACAGTCCATAGAATTCTCCAGAATACTAGGGTGGGTAGCTGTTCCCTTCTACAAGGGATCTTCCCAACCCAGAAATTGAACCCAGGTCTCTCGTACTGCAGGCAGATTCTTTACCATCTGAGCTATCAGGGAAGCCCAAATAATACAGTAATAGTTCACAAGTAACTTCAGCTGTATAATATAAACAGAAGCTCTTACCATACGTGTTCCAGATGTGCAATGTATCAAAAATGGTATACAGTATATCACATCAGTAACCTAATCTTGTGGAAGTGAAATCCAAATTGCCCAGGAAATGTATGACTGTTAGTAATCTCAAAGTAATCACAAAATTGCAGCTTGTATTCTCTGGGCTTGTGTAGAAACTTGGTTAATATTTAATAACCACAGAAGGGTCTAACATATTATCTAACACAGCTTTTCAATATTAATGAGAATGTTTCACTTCATTTGTTTCTGTGTTTTATCTTGTTTTTGCTTGTCTGGTTTCAGGGCAGAGATTCTCAATAAGAGAAGATGTTAAGCTTAATGGATACAGTCAGTCATTCACAATAAATGGCCTAACAACTTCCCCACAAATTCACTAAAATGTCCAAATTATAGATGTTTCTGGATAGGATTTTAAATCCTGCTGCATTAATGTGAAGCTCCTGATACTGTTTATTAGAGTCCTAATGTTTTTAACACTTCTTAATGGATCGTTCAATCTAGAAATACAAGGACCAATAACTTGTGTTTATACAGAGACTATTACTTTTGGAGTTTTCTCACAATAACTTATGAAATGTCATAGCCTTTGAAAATATAGAAATTAGTCTGTATTAAATATTAAAAAGACATTTCTATGTAACTATTCATCACTTTAATAGTAACATATTCTGTGAAAAGACAAAAAGATATGATACTGAAAGATGAACCCCACAGGTCAGTAGGTGTCTATATGGTCTATAAGGTGTCTATGAGGTCAATATGCTACTGGAGGAGAGTGGAGAAAAGAGGCCGAGCCAAAGCAAAAACAACGCTCAGCTGTGGATGTGACTGGTGGTGAAAGGAAAGTTCAATACGGTAAAGAGAAAAATTGCATAGGAAGCTGGAATGTTAGGTCCATGAATCAAGGTAAATTGGAAGTGGTCAAACAAAAGATGGCAAGAGTGAAAATTGACATTTCAGGAATCAGTGAACTAAAATGGACAGGAATGGGTGAATTTAACTCATATGACCATTATAACTACCACAAAGCTATGGTTTTTCCAGCCATCATGTATGGATGTGAAAGTTGGACTATAAAGAAAGCTGAGCACCAAAGAATTGATGCTTTTGAACTGTGGTGGTAGAGAGGACTCTTGAGAGTGCCTTGGACTGCAAGGAGATCCAACCAGTCCATCCTAAAGGAAATCAACACTGAATATTCATTGGAAGATGCTGAAGTTGAAACTCCAATACTTTGGCTACCTGATGCAAAGAACTGATTCATTGGAAAAGACCCTGATGCTGGGAAAGACTGAAGGCGGGAAGAGAAGGGGATGACAGAGGATGAGATGGTTGGATGGCATCACTGACTCAATGGACATGTGTTTGAGTGAGCTCCGGGAGTTGGTGATGGACAGAGAAGCCAGGCATGCTGCAATCCATGGGGTTGAAAAGAGTCGGACACAACTGAGCAACTGAACTGAACTGAAATGTGGACAAGAATCCCTTAGAAGAGATGGAGTGACCTTCATGGTCAACACACACTTTTAAAGATATATAATAAAAACTATTGGAATAAATGGAAACATATTATGATTGATGCCATAAAATTCAAATAAGCATTCTTCTCCCAGAAGTAAAATTTTAGAATACATAAACGAGAGAGACAGAGGGGGCAGTACACCTGCCCTGCTCACCTGGGCACCCAGGTCATTGTAGAGAACCTTCAGAGAAGTCAGCTGCTCATCCATCCCCTTAGGGTTGTCGGTTTGCTGCTTCTGGACAATGTGCCTTCCTGTTTTGATTACTGTCTCCACTTCAAGCTTGACTTCACTCAAAATTTTATAGAGTTTCTTAAAAATAAAGCCAGACAAATTATACATATTAGTGAAAATGTGGTAACTGAAACCATTTCAGAACATGGATGACAAAGATTGACAGCTAAGAACTAACCATGGAGATCAAAGGGCTTTATCTCTCTCAGATCTGGTTCAAAGAATGAGTAAGATGAAATCAAGGTTGTAATAATTTTTTAAATTCAGATAAGAAAATACACTCATAGGGATTATACTTGTCTTATTTAAAAAAGACTCAAACTTGTATCTTAAAGGCTTAGGAAAGTACTTGATAATATGAACATTTTTCCTACAAAAAATGGGAAACATGAGGACAAAAAGTTGAACGTCTAACATTTTTTTTAATTACATTTTTCAAAATCCTAAATGCCATTACTAGAAAAAAGCTAATGCTGGCTATTTCCGGCTGTGGGAATTTGGAAGTATTAAGATACAATTTTTTCTTACAGTTCTCTGAAGTACAAAGTCTACCACAATGAGCACATATTAGTTATATAATGAAAAAACACATAAAAGTTCCATACATCAATATGCATATGACCGTAAGAAGTTGAAGTTATATAGGTCAAATTCAGAGATGCCCTCATCCTCATTTTTTTGAAACTGAAAAGCTTTATCCTGGGCAGTTTCTCTTATCTCCATTCATCATGGTGTTGACCTGAAACACCCACGTGGCATGGCCACATAGTAACAGACCGCTGGACTAGATGACCCAAGGTCAAGGACAGTGCTTGCTTTGGTGATCTCTATATCTCAGTAAATATACATGTACATTCATACATGCATATGCACACGTATTATGTATACAAATTCATCCTATTTGTTCATCCTTCCAATCATTTCAGTTTTTAAGTAATCAATCTTCAGTATGTGGAGACATGTGGAGATTGCAGTTTTGAAAATCACAAAGAACTCTTCCCAGACTTTTCTTAACATGTGTCATCTTCCGTTTTCTCATGATTCTTCTCAGGCAGAACACAAATTCTAAAGACTGTGAATACTCAGGCTGCTGCTGCTGCTGCTAAGTCGCTTCAGTCATATCTGACTCTGTGCGACCCCATAGACAGCAGCCCACCAGGCTCCCCCATCCCTGGGATTCTCCAGGCAAGAACACTGAAGTGGGTTGCCATTTCCTTCTCCAATGCCTTAAAGTGAGAAGTGAAAGTGAAGTCGCTCAGTTGTGTCGGACTCCTAGGGACCCCATGGACTGCAGCCTACCAGGATCCTCCGCCCATGGGATTTTCCAGGCAAGAGTACTGGAGTGGGGTGCTATTGCCTTCTCCGAATACTCAGGCACATGATCTTTAAATTTCTGTGCAACTGAATTTTAAAGTTCAAAACTAAAAAGTAATAAAGTCTTTTAAAGAATTTTTCTTTTACATCTTAAGTTTAGATTTGATTTAAAATTTTATTTTCCTAGAGAATGATTTTTATGCTACCATATTACTGACATCCATTCTAAGTATAATTTCGTTCACATTTTAGGCTTAAACTTTATAAATTAATATTTAAATTTTTACTTTCTTGAGAATGAATTGGCTGTACATTGCAATATCCCTGACATTCATTCTAAGTATGGTTCTTCTGGTAGTGGTTTAGTTACTAAGCTGTGTCCAACTCTTGCAGCCTCATGGACTGTAGCCTGCCAGATTCCTCTGTCCATGGGATTCTCCAGGCAGGAATACTGGAGTGGGTTGCCATTTCCTGGTTCTTCTAGCTAACTCAAATTTACCCTTTAAAATTTAGCTGTTTAGTCACATTCTGTCAAAGCCTTCCCTAACTTCATACATGTTTTTAAATCATGTTATATACATGTCTATTCTAGTTTCCTTATCTCATTACACTGTACTTATCATGTTATATACATGTCTATTCTAGTTTCCTTATCTCATTACACTGTACTTCAGTTCAGCTCAGTTCAGTCGCTCAGTCATGTCTGACTCTTTGCGACCCCATGAATCGCAGCACGCCAGGCCTCCCTGTTCACCACCAACTCCTGGAGTTCACTCAAACTCATGTCCATCAAGTTGGTGATGCCATCCAGCCATCTCCATCATCCTCAGTCGTCCCCTTCTCCTCCTGCCCCCAATCCCTCCCAGCATCAGAGTCTTTTCCAATGAGTCAACTCTTCGCATGAAGTAGCCAAAGTACTGGAGTTTCAGCTTTAGCATCAGTCCTTCCAATGAACAACCAGGGCTGATCTCCTTTAGAATGGACTGGTTGGATCTCCTTACACTGTACTGATTGATTTTAAACTCTGCTGTCTCTCTCTTTCCTATCTCTTCTAATTTTCTAGAAGGAAAGGACCACACTTTTAATTTTCTAACCTGTTTTTCATCATTTATCCCTATTCTTAGCACATTTTAGACTAACAACAGTTGAACAAACCATGTTCATAAGCACTAGATGAAGACATATTAGCAATAGGAAAACCCATTGGACACATTAACCACCCAGTGGCCTCACCATACACTTGTCCAAGTGGGTCTGTATGACATCAGGGTCCACATCCCTCACGTCCAGAACATGAAGCTCTGCTTTCACACCATCAAGCACACGCTTGCAGTCAAGCATGCGCTGTTCAAAGTTAGCAGGCTTCTGGAAAAGCTGGAACTTTGTGGACACCTCTCGAAGTTTCCTCTGTTGGCAGAAATGAAAATAATAATTCACGTTAGAATGATAATCTCTTTCAGCAGAGAATATTAGCATAACACATACTTCGAGAAGGGGTAAAATAAAGAAACAATAAAAATACTCCTTAACGGAAATCTGTGAGGTTGCCTGATCATCTTAAGGAACTGTACAGCCCAGTGTCATGAATTCCTTGACACTCGGGGTCTCAATCTGAAATATAATGAAAGGCTAAGCTAGACTCACTGTAATGAAAACCACGTTAATTTTCTCACCTGTCTGAACAACACAGTTCAGAAACCTAGAATTCATAATGCCCTTCAACACAAGCTCAAAGTCAAAGTCAGTCTGCTTCTTCCAGCACAGGGCTAAGACGGACTGTGCCCCATGTACTCAGCCTGCCCAGTGTACCAGCCACATCAGTCCTGATGGAGTGCGTGCACGTAGTCATGTTCAACTCTCCGCAACCCCATGGACTGTAGCCCGCCAGGCTCCTCTGTCCATGAAATTCTCCAAGCAAGAATACTGGAGTGGGTTGCCATTTCCTTCTCCAGGGGATCTTCCCAACCCAGGGATCACACTCATGTCTCTTTACCACTGAGCCTTTGGGGAAGCCTGTACTGATGGAGGTTCTGTGTCAATGGAAAGACCCATACAAAGTGAACTTCTAAATTGACATTGCTCTGTCTTCTCAACTCAACTAGAAAATTCAGATCCAACAGTTTCCACCCAAACAAGAATTTGTTTCTGCTGCCCACCTTAGGATGCAGTGTGCCTTCAACACACCACACCTAGCCCCTTCTTCACAGCACAGAGAAGACCACAAGCATCCAAGTCATCAGCTCTTTCTCATTTTCTTTTTATGCCCAACACACTGAGAAGTAAAAGGAAGCTGCTCTCCCTCCTCACCTGCAGCACATCCATCTGACTTCCCCCCTTCCGGCCCTCTGGGGAGGTCTGGGGTGGAGACCTCGTACTTCTTCTCAGCTCCTCTAGAGTCAGCTCATGGGCTGAGATCTCTGCTTGGATTTTCTAGAGAGATTAGAAAAGGGAGAGAATGTCGTTTTTAAGTTTCATAGAGTCATACAACACACTCTGATACAAACTTTAATCAGCGTGCAGCATAATAATAATGTATGTGTGTGCCCAGTCGCTCGGTGGTGTCCGATTCTTTGCAACCCTATGGACTTTAACCTCCCAGGTTCTGCTGCCCATGGGATTTTCCAGGCAAGAATACTGGAGTGGGCTGCCATTTCCTCCTCCAGGATAATAACAATACAGCCACCCATATTGCAGGACTCTGTGCATGGTGCATGAAGGTCTTTGCACTGATCATTTCGAATGCTCACCACTTATTTACAAAAACAGAATTTTCCCAATTTCATAGCTAAGAAAATTAGAATTTTTAAATGGTGGCCATTCACTAGGACCTCACATAAAAACTATGAGAACCCCCAAACCCACATGCTGCCCTGTAAGTAAGGTCAGCCTCTCTCATTGACTTTGGGTTGAATGGCGGGCAGGGCTGGTTCCCATGCAGGTGAGGAGATGACTACAGACGCTCCCTTTATAATTGGAACACCCTCACATCCATGGCAGTACCTGAGCTTCCTGTGGAACTTGGAAGGCATCTACCCTGTCAGTCAAGTACGTTGTAAGCTGCTTATCCAGCTCCCCTAAGCTCTCCTGCAAGACCTGAAGCATGTGGTCAGTTTCCCGCAGGACCTGGAGCTGCTTTTCCAAAGAAATCTGCTTGCTCTCTGCCTACAGGAGAAATGTAATCATTAGTCTCTCAGCACAAACATAAATGGCTAAATATAAGAAAACTCTTACGTTCTAACCACTAAGAAAAAGAGCAAACTATAAAAGCATTACTTCAAGACTTTGGCCTGCACTTTAAATAATAATTAGCAATAACAGGGAAATTGTCCTTCTAATACCTTATGCATCTTGCAGGAAATTACTTCTTTCTATATATGTAACATGAAAAAATAGGAAAACGCTCTTGCAGGCACTATGTTAAATGAAATAACTCAGAGGGTAAAGGACAAATACTGTATGACCTCACTTATATGGGGAATCTAAAAAATAACAAAAACAAGAAAAAAACAAAACAAACTAAAAGGAACACCAAGCTAACAGAAACAGAGAATCAGTGGTTGCTAGAGGCTGGGGGTAGGGAGTAGGCCAAAAGGATGATGAAGATAGAAAGTTCCAAGCCTCTAGTTATAAATATATCAATCATGCCGAAGTGATGGAAGGCATGACGGTTATAGTTAACAATACTGTATTGAGAGATTAGATCTCAGAAGTCCTCATACTGCAACTGTGTATTATACCAGAAGTTAACTAGTCTTATAGTGGTAATTAATTTCTAAAGTATACAAAAATCAGATCATTATGTTGTACACCTGAAACTAATAAATGTCATATATCACTTATACCTCAGTAAAAAAAGGGGGAAAATGTAACGATTTTTTATATAACATACTAAAGTAAAGGAAAAAATTAAAATATGTTATTTATTACACATTTAGGGCATTTTTAGGACTCAATAAAAAGCCTATAAACAAAAATATAAAATATAACAGAATGTCTATAAATACAGTGAATACACAAATCTCTATTTTTCCAAAGTTTAAAAAAGTTCTACAGATGTGCCTGGTAACGAACCACTATTTGTTGCACTTTGGGGTTAAGTTTGAAGCTATTCATGATCTAATCATCAACAGTTATTTTTTTAATATGTGCCTAAAAACTTCTAATATCCACTTATCCCTTCTATAAAAACAGTCTCCTTCCTTTGCTTACTGATATGAACATGCATGTATGATACATTCTGAGTACATATCTAAGAGACAAAGAATGGCTCTAATGTTTACTAGGATAATGTGAGTTATTCTTTTTACATACAACTATAATATAATCCTTAAAGAAAATTAAATAGTTCACAAGTAGCAACAATCTCAAAATTAAAAACTTTTTAATCATCAAGTTCTGCCTGCCTTATAGTCTCCTCCTCCCCACCTAGTATTACAATGTCCTCAGCACCCCCACTGGTTACCAACTTTTCCCCTTGGTATAAGCTTCTGGGGTCAGCTCCATATCATAAACATTTAACCAACACTCAAGCATGGCTCCGTTCTTACCAGGTGACTGAGGTCTTCATATCGACTGTTGAAAGCCTCCAGTTTCTCACTGATTATGTCATCAAGGATTCCTCCATCAATCAGAGTCTGGCCAAGTTCCCGAATCTGGGTGCGATTGTCTGCTGGATGTCGCAAAACAGATTCTAAAGACTGGACAGGGACAAAGAAAAAAAAATAATGCATTTACCAAGGCAAAATATATCAACAATCCTAAAATTATTCACTTTTTTAAGACAAGCACTGTATGATATCACATATATGTAGAATCTTAAAAAAGTTAAATTCATGGAAACAGGCACTTGCTGGGGGCGGGGGGTGGAGGAGAAGGAGAGAAGTTGGCCAAAGGGTAAACATTTCCAACAATAAAATGAATAAATTCTGGGTGTGAAATATATAGCATGCTGATTATAGTTAACAATACTATATAATATATTTGAAAGTTGCTGAGTAGATCTTAAAGGTTTTCACCACAAAAAAGAAATGGTAATTATGTAAAGCAATAGAGATTTAACTAACCCTGCTGTGGTAATCATTTTTCAATATATGACTGTATCAAATCAATCCACTGTACATCTTAAACTTACACAATATTATATGCCAATTGTATCTCAGTAAAATTGGAAGAAAAAACAAAATTGCTCATTTTTTTAAACAAAAAGTTCCGCCTTCTAGAAATCTATTAAAGGAACAAGATCATAAATAATTAGATAAATAAAACTGAGAATTCCACATGAATGATGATATGATAAATCCACAAAAATAACTTCAATAATTATTAATTACAAAGAGAAATGTTCATGGTATGATTCAAAGTTTAAAAACAAAAAACAATTATTATTCAAATAGCATTATTTCAAACTTTTATTTATTACATTATTAAAAATAGGTTCTTTTTCTACAACATATATGAAATGCAAGGCACTGTTTTATACACACACACATATATATATATATATACATGTGTGTGTTAGTCACTCAGTTGTGTCCAACTCTTTGCAACCCCATGGACTGTGTAGCCCAACGGGCTCCTCTGTCCATGGAATTCTCCAGGCAAGGATACTGGAGTGGGTTGCCATTTTCTCCTCCAATACACACACACACACACACACACACACACACACATACACACATAAATCTAATCATCAGGCTAAATACTATTTTCATATTACAGATGGGAAAACTGAAGTTCAGAGATATTAAGTAATTTGCCAACATATACACAGTAAAAAGAAGAGCTAAGGATTCCAACTTGGCTCCTAAGCTCCAAAGCCTTTGATCCCATCACTAAAAGCACTACCTTTCAGCATGTAGTTGTAAAAATAATAAGAAAAATAATTCTAAAGATGTACACTAAAATGTTTTAAAGTTTTATCTTAGATTTGACTTTATACTTTTCTCCATGTTCCATATATTTAGAATGTATGTTTTAACTCTCATGTTAGGAAAGTATGTGTTTTTTAAATAAGCTTTGATTTTTTTTTTTAATACATTCAGCTCTGACTCTATTTTATCTGAGAAATGACATCTTCTCTCCAGCAGAGCATGTGGTTCCTAGAATTTAGATAACACACCTGACCTATTTCTGACCTTTAATCTAGTCATCTACTTAATCACTTCATCACTTTCCAGTTCTTAGTTTTAAAAGCATAGCTACAATCTTCCTCTTTTAAGAAAAACTATTCTCTCCACACTTTATTCCACCTAAGAAACAGTTACTAAGTTATCATGTGCCACAGACTGTGTTGGTAACTGGAGAACAACAGAAAATTCAGGCACATTTCTTGGCCTCAAGGAGCTCCCGTTTAGGCATGGGGATAGGATCACAGGCCTCTAACACTGCCGTATTCAATCTGTCCTCCAACTTTTCACATCTGAAGAAACCAGAGTAGGAGTCACTGTAAATACAGTGGCCCCTTGCCGTGTCTAAGGAGCAAAAAAAACTTTGTGAAGAAACAAGAGAGCAACTGTCCTAATAACATAAGGCAGAGTTTTATCCAGGGACTGGTAAAAACAATCTGGAGAATTACTAGAGTACTTTATGGTGTCTAAAACGTACTAATCAGAAAACTAACTATCTCATGAGGCTGAGTTAGTGGGTCACCAATAATCTAAATATATGATGGTATGAATATTTCAGGCAATGCAAGAAAACACAAGTTACACGGAAAACCACGGAGGAGAGGAAGCAAAAGCGTTTGCTGGCATAAGGCATTATGATCCTTATTTGAATTCTCTTTCAGCCTCACTGAAACAAAAAGCTCCACTCAGAACGCAAGCTCCTACCTCCAAGGCTTCGCTGACAGCTTCTGTCTTCTCAGGCAGGGCTTCTGTGCTCTTCATGCGCTCTTCCAAAGTGTTTAGCCAGGTGGTCTCAAGATCCAAATAGTGAAGCAGTTCAATCCAGCAAGACCATACCTCCTAAAATAGGTGGGGAAAAGTTAGACAAGACACAAAGCCATTTAGAGATAGAGTGCATCTCTACGACTGCANGCGCTCTTCCAAAGTGTTTAGCCAGGTGGTCTCAAGATCCAAATAGTGAAGCAGTTCAATCCAGCAAGACCATACCTCCTAAAATAGGTGGGGAAAAGTTAGACAAGACACAAAGCCATTTAGAGATAGAGTGCATCTCTACGACTGCACATGCTCTCCAATCAAGAATAATTTCATTTAGACATGTGTATAAATGGGCACTGAGAAACTGATGAAGCTGGAATTTCAAATAAGTGGAATAAAATCAAATTCTTCAATTAATTGTATTAGACCAGTTGGAGGGAAAGTCAGTCAGTCCCTCAGTCGTGTCCGACTCTTTGTGACTGCATCAGCTAGCGTGCCAGGCTCTTCTGTCCATGGAATTCTCCAGGCAAGAATAGTGGAGAGGGTAGCCCTTTCCTTCTCCAGGGAATCTTCCAGACCCAGGGATTGAACCCGAGTCTCCTGCATTGCTTGCAGATTCTTTACCAACTGAGCCACAAGGGGGAGCCCAAATAGAGGAAGGTGGGAGGCAAAGAGCAATAAGCTGCCTCACCTTTTTACCCTAAGATAAATGTCAAGGGTCTGTTTAAATGCCAAAAATAAAATTATGTAATTAGTAGAAGATGCCAGGAGGGAAACACTATTATGATTTTTTTTAATAGAAAGTGAGGGGGGAAAAAAAAACTCAGACTTGTAACTCTTTTTAACAACTATATAGGAAGTTGGAATTCCCTGGGGACCATCCTACTCCTATATAGACTTTTTCCAACTTTTTTTTAAATTCATATGAATATGTCTGTATATGAAGAGAACCATATTTATCCAAATTGGAGTTTAACTATGCTTACTGTTTTAGCTGCTTCCCAGGTGGCTCAGTGGTGGTAAAGAAGCCACCTGCCAATGCATGGGACCCAAGAGATATGGGTTTAATCCCTGGGTCAGGAAGAGCCCCTAGCGAAGGAAATGGCAACCCTCTCCAGTGTTCCTGCCTGTGAAATCCCATGGATAGGGGAGCCAGGTGAGCTATAGTCCATGGGGTCACAAGAGTTGGACACAACTTATTGTACTAAACAATAACAGCAATTCTATTAGTTGGGATCGACTTACTCCCTATTCCTATGGGGAGTTGGGTGTTAGAGCGTGAATTTATCCTCCAGTTCCTAAGAGTAATATTATGGGAGGAGCATGCCCCTTGGAAGAAAATGTCTGACAAATTTAGGAGACAGAGCTCAGCATGGAGTCTCCTGCACTGGTCCTCTTTCAGACCCACTGAGAGAGGACACATTTTAGCATGGACTCCTTATGAGACATACTTACCATGTCAGGGGTCAGCCAATTTTCCTACAAAAGGCCAGATAGTAAATATTTCAGGTTTTACAGACCACATTTGGTCTCTGTCACAGATTCTTCTTTGTTTATTCTCTCTGTGTGTGTTGTTTTGTTTTTAACAACACTTTTAAAATATACAAACAATTTTTAGCTCCTGGGCCATACTAAAACAGCCACAAAGCAGATTTGACTTTTAGGCTATAATCTGCCAACTCCTGTCTAAGACTGGAAGGGAACAGAGGTTTCTTGTCCCCCAAATTTCTATAGGCAGGAAGCAGGCTGAGAGATCTACTCGGCTGAAGGACTCCTCTGGTGGTTCAGTGGCTAAGACTCTGTGCTCCCAATCCAAGGGTCCTGGGTTCGATCCCTAGTCAGGCAACTAGATCCGACATGCAGCAATTAAGAGTTCTCAGAAAGCGAAAGTGAAGTCACTCAGTCCTGTCCGACTTTCTGCGACCTCGTAGACTGTAGCCTACCAGGCTTCTCTGTCCACGGGATTCTCTAGGCAAGAATACTGGAGTGGGTTACCATTTCCTTCTCCAGGGGATCTTCCCAACCCAGGGATCGAACCATGCCACAGCTAAAGACCCCGCATGCTGTAACTAAGACCTGCCACAGCCAAATAAATAAATATTTAAAAAGAAGGAAAGAAATCTGCTGTAGAAAAGTAATAAAACTGGTGGAGAGAGACCTGGAGAAGGAGCGGCCATCAGGGAAGTTCCAGCTGAGCTCCCACTTGAATGCAGTAGCGACCTGAGTGGAATATCCATAAACCCCACGGAGCAGAAGAGCCACCCAGCTCAGCCAAGTCATTCCACGAAACCATGAAAATTAATAAATAGGTGCTTTTCCAAGCTACTACATTTGGGAGAGCTATGTTATGCAGCCATGAATAACTGAAACACGAGAGTATACACTAAAAATATGAAAACATGTTTGGGAAGATTAAACATCATCTTCTGGATAACAGGTACTTCAAGAGGGGGATCAAGAGATGGGATGGGATGAGAAAGAAGGGAACAGGTTCTATAATGCCAATGTATTCTATTTTAAAAACAAGATCTGGAAAAATATGGGGAAATGTTAATATTAGCTATATCTGAGGGATATATTTATGGGTGTTAGTAATATCATCTGTACTCTTCAAGAAGTTTGTGATACTTCATAATTTAAAACACTTTAAAGGAATATAGAAATAATCAAGGTAATAAAGTTGGACTCTTTAGAAGAAAGGCATCCTTACTCTAGTTTAGAAATTTGGGCTCTTTCTACCCAAGGTCCATAATTCTGAGTGCTTGCATTCAAATCTCTTCTTGCCACTTTCCATTCAAAGATACCAAGGTATCATCTCTTCTCTTTTATCTATATTGTTTCCTTACACTTTCCCTTTATTCTCTTAAACTAATTCTCTCAAATTAATTCCAAAATAATTCTAAAAGTATTTCTCAAAGCAATACCAAAACCCTGAAATATTTTCATTCTTCATTCTCAAACTGTCACCTCTGGGTGATAAAGACATCATGAAGAAATGACACAGAATTTATGGTGGTCTTTCATTAGCTTGGGATACCCTGCGACTCTATTATTTAAACATATGGTGAGTAGCTATTTTGGCTATAAATAAACAGGAAAACAAAGAAATAAAAGCAAAATCATGGATGGTTAGGACAGAAAAGACAAGACTGTAGTAGAATTCAATTCCAGGATCATCTAGTGGGACTTCAGATTACCCATTCATAATGTTACATACATGTTCACAGAATTTTTAATTCTCAGATGAGTAACCTCAGGTGTTTCATGTCAGACAATATCTTAATATTAAAGAATGAGGTAGCGTTTGACTTGCAGCTTCCTTACTGTGACTTGATTAGCAGCAGTGCCTGTGTAATCCAAATTACACACCATTTATCTTAGCACAGGTCTTCCCTGGTAGCTCAGACAGTAAAGAATCCGCCTGCAATGCGGGAGACCTGGGTTCAGTCCCTGTGTTCAGAAGATCCTCTGGAGGANCCTGATGTGAAGAACTAACTCATTTGGAAAGACCCTGATGTTGGAAGAGAGTGAAGGCAAGAGGAGAGGGGGACGACAGAGGATGAGATGGTTGGATGGCATTGCCTACTCAATGGACATGAGTTTGAGCAATCTCTGGGAGTTGGTGATGGACAGGAAGGCCTGGTGTGCTGTAGTCCATGGGGTCACAAAGAGTCAGACAAGATTGAATATTGTGTTACTGTCAACCTCTTCCTTTATGGCTATTAGTGTTATATTGAGCTGCTTCTGCATTGTGTGCATATATATTTATAACTGCCTTAACTTCTTGAATTGATCCTTTGATCATTATATAGTGTCCTTATTTGTCTGTTATAGCAGCCTTTATATTAAAGTCTATTTTGTCTGATATGAAAACAAAACAAAACAAAACAAAACATTTGTCAAACATGAATTTTAATTTTGAAAAAATATATTTTGTCTCTAATAAGATTTCATCAATTAAATACAGGGTAAGATATTGGTCTAAAACAAGAAAGAAGTGAGGCACGGTTTTGTCTTCATGAGATGAACATATTGGGAAATGATTAATTCAGAATTTTAATACTTTAAAGTATTATTTCTAATTGAGCAACTCTAGGGAGCAAAATAAATCAAAATGGGAATAAAGAAAGAAAATAATAAAAAATTTTAAAAAAGAAAGAAAGAAAAGAGGTCAAAATGCTAATATTATAGTCAAAATAAGGACTGTGAAGAAGGCTGAGTGCCGAAGAATTGATGCTTTTGAACTGTGGTGTTGGAGAAGATTTTTGAGAGTCCCTTGGACTGCAAAGAGATCCAACCAGTCCATTCTGAAGGAGATCAACCCTGGGATTTCTTTGGAAGGAATGATGCTAAAGCTGAAACTCCAGTACTTTGGCCACCTCATGAGAAGGGTTGACTCATTGGAAAAGACTCTGATTCTGGGAGGGATTAGGGCAGGAGGAGAAGGGGAGGGCAGGAGGAGAAGGGGGCGACAGAGGATGAGATGGTTGGATGGCATCACGAACTCGATGGACGTGAGTCTGAGTGAATTCTGGGAGTTGGTGATGGATAGGGAAGCCTGACGTGCTGCAATTCATGGGGTCATAAAGAGTCGGACACGACTGAGCGACTGAACTAAACCGAACTGAACTGAGAGGTAGTAGTAGTGTTAATCACTCAGTCATGTCTGACTCTTTGTGACCCCATGGATTGAAGCCCACCAAGTTCCTCTGTCGATGGATTTCACCAGGCAAGAATTCTGAAGTGGGCAGTCATTCCCTTCTCCTGACCCAGGGATCAAACCCAGATCTCCCGCATTGCAGGCAGATTCTTTACCATCTGAATCACCAGGGAAGCCCCACTCCTTGTTAGAAGGAGAATTTCAGACCTAGAGCACTACTCCACAAGTGCTAGGTGACCAGGTTTGCAGATTTTTATACTTTGTTCATTCAAGGGCAGTGGAATCTGTAAAACTTTCCTATTCAATTACATTTAAATTTTTCATTCATTTTACCAAGGAAAAATTGTTAACTAAAGAGATATTATGAAAAGCTTATGTAACAATGCCTCAAAACCTTGCTGCAACTGCCTCTGAAGTATAGATTTCTGATTAGTTAACTACCTCTTAAGTACCCTGAGGCATTAGATTAAAATCAACTTTTATGCACAAAAAATAAAATAAAATTAGTAAAAATTAAAAAAAGACAAAACTCATGGAACAAATGGCAAATGACTAGTAATCTCTGACTCTTTAATAAGCTATCAGTGGTANGTTAACTACCTCTTAAGTACCCTGAGGCATTAGATTAAAATCAACTTTTATGCACAAAAAATAAAATAAAATTAGTAAAAATTAAAAAAAGACAAAACTCATGGAACAAATGGCAAATGACTAGTAATCTCTGACTCTTTAATAAGCTATCAGTGGTAGGTCATTAGATCTACTGTCTTGGAGGAGGTTTTCTTTACCTATATATAATACTTCCATAATAATGATGTTAATTTTCAACATTGCTATTATTAAATTCTAAAGGAATTTATAAAACATTGACTAACTGTGTTGATTGTTTCCTTTGCAGTAATGTATTAGTTTAATAAAGTTCCATATATCTACTTTTACTTTTTCTCTGTATTCTTGGTATCATATTGAAAATAACATCATAAAAATTTCCACCTCTTTTCCTCTATACTTCATTTATTGAAAGTTTTTTCATCCCTTCTGTTAATGTGGTGTTTCACAGTTATTTGCATATGTTGAACTATTTTTGTGTCATAGCTATAAATACCTTATGGTCACATTGTATCATAATTATTTTATTGAGCTGTTGGCTTTGTCAACAGCTAGTATTGGCTTTGCTGGTATTTTGAGAAACTTTATATCTAGGTTAATCAGAGCTATTGGTTTTCTTGTCCTGTAATGTCTTTGTATGGCTTTGGTATCAAGGTAATGCTGGCTTTAAAAGATTAGTTCAGAAGTGTTCACTCCTCTTCAATTTTTGGAATAGTTTGAGAAAGATTGGTGCAAATTATTTAAATGTTTCGGAGAATTCACCAGTGAATACATCTGGATATGGGCTTTTCTTTGTTGGTAGGATTTGATTACTGATTCAATCTTCTACTTGTTACTTGTCTGTTCATATTTTATATTTCTTCATAATTCAATGCTTATATCTTGTATATTTCTAGAAATTTATTCATTTCTTTTAAGCTACCTCATTAATTCATATATAATTATATATAGTTGCCCTATTTACTCATATTTGTTCTGTGGTGTCAGTAGTAATGTCTCCTCTTTAGGTTCTGAAGTTCTTTATTTAAGCTTTATCTTTTTTTTTTTTTTTTTTGTTAGTCAAACTACAATTTTGTCACNAAAAAAAAAAACACTTCACAGACTCATCTACATCTTAAACCCAATGGCCAGGGTACAGGAAAATGGTCCAGCAAAATACCAGCACATTCAAGTTAGTGTTTCCTTCATTCTAAGTAAAACCTATAATTTTAGTGTTCAGTTACTCAGTCACATCTGACTCTCTGAGACTCCATGGACTGCAGCCTGCTAGGCTCCCCTGTCCATGGAATTTTCCAGGCAAGTAAACTGGATAGGTTGCTTTTTCCTACTCCAGGGGATCTTCCGGATCCAGGGATTGAACTAGCATCTCCTAAACTGGCCAGGCAGATTCTTTACCACTGTACTGTCTGGAAAGCCAAGGTCATCACCACCTATCTATAACTTCTTTTAATAAAATATAAGTGGGAAGGTATAACATTAAGTATTACACTATCATTCTGGAATTTTAAAATGATACACGTACACATTTTTAACAATTATACATATTAAGCAGATACAAACTGTAATTTTCAAAAAATATTTTAAAAATTAATCTCTGAAATTTGGGGCTTATAAAAATAACTTTAAATGCAGGATGTCAAGAAGTTTAAAAGACTATCATGATGGTCAGCCACATATAGGCCACATTTCTTTCAAGTTTAAAGTACTTCTCCTAAGAACTAGGCTAATGGTTGATTCTTCATTTATAAACTTAGACACCACTGTAAAGAAGAAACCTCAGTTCATCTCTGTGTATTACCAGGCAAAAAAAGAGGAAGTACTCATTGTACATTGTTTTAGAATTTCAGAACAGGAACAGACCCTACAGATCATCGGTATTATGAAAACCTTGCTTTCACATTTAGTCAATGTCTAAAGCTAAGAAGAAACTTTTTCAAGAGCCTTCCACCAACTGCAGTCAGATCCTTATATCCAATTTTCTTTTCTCTCTGTTTCATTTTTATCAACCTATTACCTAAATTATCATCTAATAATATATTGTAACTATTCTTATCACCAACCATTATTTCAATTATTAAAGAACTACTTTTATGATACAATATTTGAAAAGAAAAATGGAGGTGTTTTTTTTTCCCCCCCATGATATGGAAATAGCCAGTACAGTACAGAGTTTGAATCTCAGAAAGGCATCTGAGAAAAGATCCCGTACCTCCAGGGTGTGGCACTTTCCTCGAATTCTGTTACAAAGAAGTTGGTAATTCTCTAGCACGACATTCAGCTCAGACGTCAGCTCCTGGCCACCAGAGGGCACTTTTGCAGCTAATAACTTGATGCTGTCCTTGAGAATCTTCACTCGCACCTCCTTCTGCAGCACGTCCTCTTTCGCCCTCTGTTCCAACACAGAATGAACTTAAAAATCAGCTCCCTGTCTCAGTAACCAATTTCTTCTTCAAAAAAATAACCAAACCAAAACTAAAACGTCCAGATGATTCTAACTGCCTAGTTGGAACAGAGAGGACTTTGTGAAATAAGAGCGCTAACTACAACAGTAGAAATTAATACAACATTGTAAAGCAATTATGTGAAGTGAAGCGAAAGCTGCTCAGTCGTGTCCAACTTTTTTACCCCATGGATTATACAGTCCATGGAATTCTCCAGGCCAGAATATTGGAGTGGGTAGCCTTTCCCTTGCACTGGTAAAATATAATCCTTTAAAAAACTATCTGCACAGAGATTTTTTGCTTTTGTTATACTAATAGGCAAGCTGCAACTCATTTTTTTTTAAAGTAGCTTTCAAGACATTCTGTGCTTTGGCTTCAACATTGAAGGACAGTAAAAACAGTGCTAGAAATGTGGGAATGATACCCAGCTCTTTCGTATATATAAAAAGGAGACTGGGCAAAGCTACTGACACAGGAATGTAAGTTTACAAGAAACACATCCTGCGGACCCAACAGACATTGAATCCCTTGACAATATTCCTAGGACTACTCTTACCTGCCCCAGTAAAATGTTTGGTATTCATGTGTGCCCTATGTATTAGCTGAAGAATATGGCTGGTGAAATAAAGATAGCTCCCAACTGAAATGGGTAAGTCTCACTTGTTCCTTATAAAAAATAATTCTTCCTGAAAATATTTGGAAATATACAGTGGTGATGGTTGCACAACATTGTGAACATAAAACTGAGGCCAGTAAATTAGTCATTCTCTGCAGCTCCTCAAGATTCTAACACAGAAGACTCCGTCAGGAGCCCTCATGGACACAACTCATGGCCAAAATTCAACACATGGAGTCTCAGCTTCCTGCTGCTAAGTCACTTTAGTCATGTCTGACTGTGCAACCCCACAGACGGCAGCCCACCAGGCTCCCCCGTCCCAGGGGTTCTCCAGGCAAGAACACTGGGGTGGGTTGCCATTTCCTTCTCCAATGCATGAAAGTGAAAAGTGAAAGTGAAGTCGCTCAGTCATCTCCGACTCTTAGCGACTCCATGGACTGCAGCCCACCAGGCTCCTCCATCCATGGGATTCTCCAGGCAAGAGTACTGGAGTGGGGTGCCATCGCCTTCTCCACTCAGCTTCCTATCCCTACCCAAATGGTAGCTGCCCTTCTACTTGTTTTAAATTGAAATTTTCCTGAGAGATTTTATGTACATATTACCCTCTAAGGCTAGGTAGATGACTGACTGGTTTTAAGCAGAGGAGATGAGATATAAAGCCCCTTGACCCTCACTGTCCCGGCTCACCTTCATTTCTTCCACAGCACTCTCAAGTTCTTCTGGTGACTTGTATTCAAAGTCCTTCTCCAGGTAGTCTTCTTCTGCCTGGGTCATCCATTCCTGCATCTCTGCCAAGTCTTTTTTCAGGTTCACCACTTTTTCCTGACTTTCAGACAACCTATTTTTTTTAATAGCAATCTACAAAGGAAAAGTCATTTCCTCGAATAAACAAATATTAATACATTAAATGTCAACTTCTGGTTTTTAATATCTAAAAGACAAAGCAATAACTTTCGACCAAGAATCTCAAGATTTAAAAGTCAGATGAAGCCCTTAATATATTTGGTCCTGATGCTGTGGAATATAAGCAATAATGAAAACAACAATTATCACTGGGATTCACTATCACATTTTGGACATTAATATGGAAATATCTAGTACAATTTTGAAAATGCAACCAAAGGACTCTAACTTAAATCAATAAAAGCATATATCTCAAAGAAATCTATTAACTGAAGCAGCCAAAATGTCCATTTTTTCCTTCTTAACAGGATTCCCCATTAAAACAGCATTTTTAGAAAACAGAGAAGAGGGACTTCGCTGGGGGTCCAGTGGCTAAGAATGTGCCTGCTAATGCAGGGGTCACAGGTCTGGGAAAATTCCACATGCTGTAGGGCAACTAAGCCGGTGTGCCACAACCACTGATGGCTAACATGCATGTGCCATAAATACAAAGTCCACATCCCTAGAGCCTGCACTCTGTCACAAGAGAAGCTACTGCAATGACAAGCCCACACACTGCAAGTAGAGAGACGTCTCTGCTCTCCACAACTAGAGAAAACCCACAGCCACGAAGATCCGACACAGCCAAAACTAAACAAATCAAAAAATAATGTAAAAAATGGAGAAGAGGAGACTACTACTAAAGATATTCATAAAACACGGCTCTACAAAACTTTGGTTTTGATAACCTGCTCTACTGGTATACTCCACGCAGCTACAAAAAAGTTACATTAGAAAATAGGTATTTGTCTGAATCTAGTGCAATAACTTTGTCAACTATTGCAGGGAGCCCGAAAACACCCTTCAGAGAGATCCTCCCTCTAACCACACACTGACCTCTACTGTGAAAGAAGATATCATACCATGTAGACCATCCAGGACTCACTTCACTATTCAACCTCCCGCTCAAATGAAATCTCACGGTACTGGTCACCCTGCCAGGCCTTGGTTGGCTGTTAAAATGATGGTGACGAAAGGGCAGTACAGGCATAGGATGGCTCTCATGAGAATAAGGGGAAATACTTACTGGCTTTCCTGTTCCACTGTCCAAACAGAGTCATGGTCATAAAAACAGACGGGCACTAAACAGGGGCTTGGACTTCACTGCCCAACATGGACTCAGAAAGCCTACTGGCAGCTACCCACACAGCCCTGCTGAGCAACACTTCAATCTGGTGAGCTTTAAAAAAAGCAAACACAGATTTCGGGGACCCACATTCCCCAGATTCTTTTCACAAGTAGTTTCTAAACACTAGTCAGTTATATACAATTTTCATGGAGCCTCAATGAAGTAAGAAAGATAAAGACACTGCACCAAACTTCTCAAAAAAAGAAAAGCTCAAAGTTATCATTAATTATTCTAAGACTATATAGTTCTTATATTTTGGCATTAAGATGCTTTTTCCTTTCATGAGATTGGGAATATAACAGACTGTTTTTATTTGTTGATTTTATATGTCTGTCCTTCCTTAGAAAAATAAAAATTTCGCAACATGATGTTTGTCCAAAATTTCTTCAACCTTTTTACTACTCAGTGAAACACAATAGTTTAGAACTTTACATAATTACTCACACAGCACATGGTTGCCTCCTTGCTGGCGACACTTAGAAAATTTTCCTGTGCATTTATCCCCATACTTTGAGTCAATAGCAATTCACAATTAATTCCATGTTGTCATTTGTGTATGTATGTATATATGTAGACAGATGTTGTTGTTGCTCTTAAGTCGCACAGTCCTGTCTGACTCTTTTGAGACCCCATGGACTGCAGCATGCCAGGCCTCTGTCCCTCAACCGTCTCCCAAAGTTGGCCCAAGTTCATGTCCATTGCATCGGTGATGCCATCCAGCCATCTCATCCTCTGATGCCCTCTTCTCCTTCTGCCTTCATATATACATAGATACATATCTATCTATCAGTAGATTAATAGATCTAAATACCTACATGTATCTATCAATCAAGGCTCTATCAATCTGTCCATCTATCTCTTGTCTTCCTTGCTCCTCCTCATCACTTCCAAACCATTTTCCTTATTTACTTCCCCAAAATACCCCAGCTCCTTTTAAGCACATATCAGCAAATTATAACACATTTAGAGGAGTCTGAATTTGACTAGAATATAAGATGATATTATGAAAGCATTTTCTTAAGTGTGACAATGATATTGCACTTTTGTAGAAGACTGTCCTCATTCATGGAAGAAGCATGCTGAAGTATTTAAGAGTCAAGTGTCAAAATACTTTCAACTTCCTGTCAAAACTACATGTAGAAAAAAAAAGGCATACATGTGGGTGGTGTGTGTATATATATATATGTAAAGAGGTGAAGGAGAAAGAGAAAAGGCAAATGTGGTAAAACACTAACAATTGGCAAATTTAGGAATGGTTTATGGTTGTTCCCTCAATCATAATCTTAACTTTTCTTTAAAATTCAACTTGTTCAAAATAAGGAAATTGTGGGGAAACAAAATACTCAAGGATGTAAATATAAAGTTTTCTTATATAAACATTAAATAAAAAAACACTGTATTGAGAGATATATAGTGTCTATGTGACTGTCTGTAGAGTATTCCTGCATTTCACATTTTCTCTTCTCATTCTTTTATCCCTTCTCACTCACTTCAGCTCTATGCAACCTCACTATTATTTCACTAAAAAAATAGAACAATCAGAAGAAAACTACTACACCATATTCCTACTGTACCCACAGTTGCTGCCCCATCCATCACCAGAGAGGGACCTCCTAACAGGAGCTCTTTCACTTAAAGGGTGGACCTCATTCACTTTTGCCTAACCACAGACTTCGTTTCAGTCCTTATCTTCTCTCAGTCTTCTGTATCATCTCCTCTTTCTAAGTGAAATCTTTGGCATGCAAACTTTCAATAATATCTTTGAAAAAAAATAATTACAAAAACAGTTCTTTGGATCCCCATGTCCCTTCTAGTACAAATCTCATTTCTCTGTTCCCCTGAATAGAGAAATTCTCAAAGCAGGTTACCCTTGCCCCAGGACCTCATCTCCTTTCCTCTCCTCAACACTCTGCAGTGTGACTTTCTTTCCCACCACTCCACTGGGACCACTTTTCTCAAAGTCATCAAAAGCTTCCATCTAATGTGCTTTCCAGTTTTGACTAGGCTCAGCTCAGCATTGATCTGTGACAAGTTTTTTCCACCCAGCTTTTGGGGTCTTACTCCTCTGGCATTTCCCCTGGGGCAAACCTTTCCTCCTTAGCATCCTTGGCCGGTGATTAGTGCTGGAAACCCTATTAGCATGTACTGTAATTTTGAATTTAGTCCCAGTATGGGCAGCATCACTTGACCTATGCCCACTAAAGCTTCTCCTTGAGTTTTTCACCATCTCAGTAAATGGCACCACAATTTACACAAACTGGAAGCTTCGCAAAAATCCAGAACAGTTGCTAACTAGTCACTTTTTCTCATATCACATTAATCTATTACTAGACCCCCATCTCCACTTTCAAAATTTAGTCCAAAGCTAACATTTCCCATGACCTCCACCAGTATCTCCCTAGTCCAAGGGGCCATCTTCTTTCTCCAAGACTGCAATAACCTTTTAAGTATTCTCCCCATTTTTATTCTTGCTTTCCCAGAGCAAATTATCCACATGGAAGCCAGAGTGATCTTAATGGATCTATCATATGTCAATTCATTGCTCAAAACCCTCTGCTTTCTAAGTGAAATCATACTTGGAATAAAATTCAAAACCTATGCCTCAAAAGCAATACACAACCCATCTCTACTTACCTCCTGACCCCAAATCCTTCCCTCCAACCTGCTAACTCTTCCCCTCCATTGTATTCCAGCTACAATGCCTTTCTTGTTCTTTACTGCACATATCAAGCTCATTCCCATCCAGGGGCAGAGTGGACAACAGTACCCACCTTTCATTTAAAAAGTTATCCAATTCTTGCCCCAACCTGCCACCCATGCTATAGTTATTCTAGATCACTGGTTTTCAGTCTGGATGGGATATAAAATTATTCAGTCAAGAGAAGCCATTATCTACCTCTTGAAATTCACATGCAGGTTAAGCTCAAAAACTTACCTCCTTGCTAAATTTCTCCAGTTGTGATTGGCAGTCCACTAGTTTTGTTTGCATCCAGGCTTTGATTCCCGCAACTGGACAGCTTCGAAGGTTAGCCTCTATTTCTTTCATGTCTTTCAAAGATGATTCAATTGTTTCTATTTCATTAACAAATGCCTGAACACATAAAATAAGCCCTTGTTGAGTCCATTCCGACATAAGTGGATGCCATTATTATAGTCTGTCTGCCTCTATCCCGGCAAATATTTTAAGAACAGACTGCTTGCGAGTAAAAACGTTTAACTACTTAAGAAATATTGTGTCTTAAAAAATTCATTTCACCTGGGTGATTCAAATAGCCATCTGCCAAATTAGACTGCAAATACTTGACTTTCAGCAGGGAATAGTACTTTTAATTAATTTACAGAAGCCTAATGATTCCACCAAATACAAAATGCATGAAGTATTACTGGCAAACTTCATTTGTAAAAAGTGTTTTTCTTAAAGTCTCACCATAAGTACAGTAAGAGTGATATACAATTGGTAATTATGACACTAAGACTGTCACCGCAACGTAAAAGAGCAGCTACTAATGAACTAAAATTGCTCGTGTTCTCCATCCAAAATTTATTCTGCAATAACCTATGTGTGAAAAGAATCTGAAAAAGAAATAGATACATGTATAACTGAATTACTTTGTTGTACATCTGCAACTATGTTCCAACATAAAATATATAATTTTTTTAAAACTTTATAATCACAGCCAAAAATAGAAATGTGAATTATAAGTCATTCTTTGACTAGCTATAAAGTAAAAAAACAGGTTTATATTGAAACATATTTTATCTAGGTTTATTGTCATGCCATATTCTTACAGTTTTAATAAAAGCAGCAAATAATAAAGAGGAAGAAGAAAATTTTATTTATTACAGCAGATTCCCCAGATCAGCAGAACTCACAGAGCATTGGTCAAGCTGTCTTTGTAGCCCTTCGGCATCTCCTTGGACAGCCTGCTCTTTCATTAAGAAGTCTTTCACACCATCCATCCACTTCTCAATGACTTTCGAATCAGCCTAGATCGAACACAATAACAAAGGGGGATATTACTCAGTGACATTCAACCTACTACATCTCAAGATCTGTTGCTACAAGAGAAAAGGCAACTTTTCAAAACTTTGATAGCATCATTTTCATTTATTTCTTTAAAAAAAAAAAAACTTCCAACATTGAAAATAATTATTCCCTTCATTGTCACCTAAAATACTCATGAGATGATATCTTGGTGATCATTCTAAAAATTTCAAAATGTTCTCCAGTGAACAAAGCTATCTTGCTTAATATGAGCTATATCTATGATTAAAAATTCAAATTAAAGGGAGAAATGCTTTTCTAGGTATAATCAGCTTAAAAAATCTTTCATTCTTATATAATTTAGAACTATTTTCTCCTTAAGTTAGCTACTCAAAGCAGGATTTGAAAAATAGCACAATGAAAAAAATATAGTGGACTGTTCTAAGTTCTGTTATTGGATGCTTTGTTATCTAAGAACCCAATATGGTCCACGACCCAGCTCCATTCCTTCAACCAACACTACTAACTAAGCACCCACTGTTATCCAGTTCCTGCGTGTGGTGCTGGGGAAATGAGAAAGCAAACATTTTGCAGAAAGAATGAGACTTCAGAGAGGTAGCAACATTGGAACTGGACCTTAAAGAATGCAGATAACTAGGTCCAACTTCAGCTCCAAAACTACATTAAAGTGATGGTCATTTCTTTCCAGGTGCCCATTCATCATTGGTCAGTATGACTTGTCCCTTTCCTTGTACCTTCCTCAATTATTTATTTCTTGTTCCTCCCTAGGAATGGAGATAAATTAACTATCTTATTCAAAAATAACCTTCAGACTGGAAAGCACCCACCATGTCTTCCCTTAGTCTTTTAGTGGTTATAAACTCACAATGCATGCCGTAATGTCTCCAGAACATGATACTCAGATACTGTTCTCAACACCCCGATCAACATGCTCTGGTAATTGCATCAACTTTTTAATGTATTTAAAATATGCCACCAAGAACCAATTACTCTTATCCTTAAAATACTGAAATGAATGACAAAGAGGGAACCTAAGTGGTATTTCAGATATAGATAGTACATTCAGAAAATGTCCTCTAAGTTTTTTTTATTTTTCTTATTGTAAAGTTGCATTTTGTTTCCTTTTCAAAAATTTTATAGATATATATTATTCATAATATTATGGTTAGCTAAAACTCCAAATTTTCCATAACGACCTCAAAAGGATATTTTCCCTACTCTATATTGTTTAATTTCTGTAATAAATTCAGAACTTGAAATTTACAAATATCAACAATATTTAACAATACTACTTAGTAATAAAATAATAAAACCCAACAGAATGATTCGAATTTTTAGTCTCTCCATTTTTTTATCAGCTGCTCTTCCCAGCTCTCTCTTATCTGCAATCTGACAGTGAGGCATTATTCTTCTGTTGGCTTGGGGTTTGTTGTTGTTGTTGTTGTTGTTTGGTTGGGTTTGGGAGTTCTTTCCCAGGTGAAAAATAAGGCCAATTACAGTGCTTTCCTGAGCAACCCCCTACGAGGACATCACCTCATTCATTAGCCAAGAAACTTCTCAGCTTAGTTTTCAAAATACGGGGTAGCATCTAAGTAGCATTTCACTTAGGTTTTAAGGGATGTTGCCAAATACTTTACTGAAATCAAGCCTTACCCATAATGATAGTCTGTGAGCACTATTTAAGCTAAATGAGCACACATGAAATGTGAGACTATGAATCTGTATATCTAATAATCTAGTATCCTCCTCCAAAAAATAAATAAAAGAAAGCAGTACTTAAAGAAATGAGGTCTGGACAAGGCTTCTGAGTGGTGTCCATGCTGATTCCTGGGGACCACCACACTCTTTCCTAAGCACAGGTAAGGTTTCTGGTCAATCATTCATCTACAGCTTTGCCAGAAATTGACATCAAGCTTAGTGTAGGTCCTTAGCTTCTAGAAAAGAATGTTCCCCCTTATTTAAGACATTCACTCATGCCCCCCTTATTTAAGACATTCACCCATCTCCATTGTCCTGGTAATTTCCTCACAAGTCGCATAATGCGACCCTGAGATCATGAGTAAAACACTACATTACTGGGGATGTAGATTTAGGCATCAGAAGGATCGCGTGGTTTTTCCATCTAACTCATAATTCAGGCTCTAATGCACTCTCAGTAATGACCATTCTCCACTTTCCAGCTCGCAAGGTCATTCTCTGATGAAGATGGGAAGCAAAGAGGGCTTATGTGGCCAAGCCTTTCTTCTCCTCTATTCATATTATACCACCCGGAGCAAGCATTTCTCATTCTCCTTGTTCCAAGCACAGCTCTGAAAGCCCTTTCAGTCACACTGAGCTCTTTCCCCAAGCTCCCTTTCCCTCTGCTCTTTAGCCTGTTTCTGTCACTCTTCTCATACATCCATGCTACTCTGATAATATTTTCAATAGGTGACATCTCTCTTCTTTTGGGCTGGCTTCAGCATTCACGGGTCTTATCCAAGAAGACTGCTTAGGAAGATATAGTCAGGGCAGGGTAGGATGGGGTGTGCAAAAGATAAAAAGTGAAAAAGGAAAAGTATAAATACATCTATAGAGTTCATGAGGGTCTTTTTAAACTGTTCACTTAACTTGTTACCACTTCCTGCACTGTTAATCTCTAGTCTGAACTTTTTAAGAATTCAAGGCAGCATTACAGCTGTGTAACTGGGCAATTCGTTAAATCAAGTTTGGAGTAAGGAAAACTGACAGTTTCCCGGACCAAGAATTTTTGAAATTTATATGGAGGTTTTAACCACAATCAGCCTTGACTGAAGTGAGCAGCCTGAGTGATTCCTGCCATTGGTGCAGAAAAGGAAGTCCTGTGCCATCAACCTCCTCCCTTTCCCCCTCCTTCAGACACACACAGACCCTTGTGAGCACACACAATTCACACACACACACCCGTTGTTCCTCTTACGGTTACATGTGTACATGCTCAGTCACTCAGTCGTGTCGGACTCTTTGAGATCCCACGGACTTTAGTCCGCCAAGCTCCTCTGCCCATGGCATTATTCTCCAAGCAAGAATACTGGAGTAGGTTACTATGCCCTTCTCCAGCAGATCTTCCTGACCCAGGGACAAACCAGCATCTCCTGTGGCTCCTGCACTGGCATGCAGATTCTTTACCACTGAGCCACCTGGGAAGCCCCCTTGGACAGGTAAACATGAGAAAAAAGGAAGAGGGAAGCGACAGACACCGACAACCCAAGGAGACCAATGGATCATCCCAACGATAACAAAGGGAGCAAAGAGGACTCTGAAAAGCTGTTTTCACTACTAAAAGTCCTGCAGGTAATCCTGACCACGCTCAGTTCTAAGACAGGCAGCGTGACCTTTGAAAAGAAAGACCAAGGTCTGAATACCTAGCTCGGCACCTAACCAGCCACAAGACCTTGAGAAACTTCTCAGCTTCTCTTCTGGGAGCTTCCATAGCTCACCTATAAAACAGGAATAACAACAACTACTTTGCCTGACTATTCTGAAAAACAGAGATGGTTTAGACTGGCTCTGGTACAGAGTAGGTTTGCAGTAAATGGTAGCTATTATTACTCAGACCTACAAAGTCAAGTGCCTTATTACCAAGATTAAGCCCACAAAAAACTTACCACTTTGGGTTCTGGTGTCTGTTCCCAACAGACACTTTGCAGAACCAGCAGCAAGGGTGAGGACATATTTGCATAAGCATCAGTGTAAAGTGCTCAACTGCTGTCAACATCAATGCTAGTTCCATCCTATAACTGCTCAAAGTGACTGTGTGAAAGGGCTACTGCTTATGATCTTTCTCACCAGACCTGGCTGAATTCAGCTCAGCAGAAGGAACCTAAGTACATGAAAAAAGGCCCAAAAGAAAGGGGCCTGATAACAGCAGCTTCACAAGGCCTCTCGACCCTGTGGCTGTACTGTGTGGGAAAGGTTATTAGGTCACTAAGATCACTACAGCAGCAACTTGTGCGCAAGTAAATGTGAAAGACGGAGAAGCCTTCCAATATCTCCTCTTTCCCTAGAAGAAAAAGAATTGTCTTAGTCCACTTATAGCAGATGTTTCCTGTGCTTTTAAAAATACTGAAATCTGCTCATCTTTAAGTGAACTGTACAGATAAGAGGTTACAAAGAAAGTGAAAAAGCTCACATGTAGAGTGTTTCTCTGTCCACTTAAAAATCACTCAGCTGATGCCTTTACGAGTTTCTAATGTACACTAATGTGTATTTAAATCTTTTTACCATCTCCATCCACTTGCAGAATGAATATACGAATAAATAAATAGAGATAAAGAGAGTTACTTAAATGGGGCAATTTCTAATGTTCTCTCTTCACTGGAGGGACTTCAGTTCTTTTAAAGCATAACAAAAAAAAATTGTTTATATCCTAGTAAATTTCTAAAATGAATGTTACTATTTCACATGCAGAAACATACTATATATACTAATCGAAGGTAACCATTTCTCATTCCTATTTATATTCATAAATTCTCAATGAAATATAAAATGACTAACATGGAAGTTATGAAAACCAAAGTACCAGATGCTTTGGTTTGGAGGGGTCAAAATGCTGCACTGACCACCACAGCTCAAAAGCACTGATTTGTAAGCATTTTGGCTGAGCAACACCTGCTGCTGGGTCACAGAAAAGGAATGTGAGGTCATAAAAACAATTCCATTAAGCCTACACGTCCATCTCCCACACCCCAGCCCCTGAACCAGGGATAGAGGAAATCTAAACCCTGGTATCTCTAGACGGACGACAGTAAGATTCCAAGGTACACAACTACCACCCAAGATTTTATTTACAGCAAAATTCTTGGCATTGTATCTTGCTCCTCCCCCATCTGTTGGAATGTCCACGGCTTTTTAAATAGCCAATATCTAACCCAAGACATAGGCAAGAAGTGTTGTGAAACCAAATTTAAAACAGTAACTTAAGGCAGCATGTTTCTGTTTTCTTTGATTTATATTCATTAACCTCAAAACACTCTTGGTGTTCCCTCACTTTGTAGAGAAGGCCAGCAGTGAATTGCTACTGCATTTATTCATCTGAAACCAATAGAATTCTTAACTTTAAGATCCAAAAAGCACCAGTATTTCCTGGATTAAAGTAAAACACATTCACAATGAGGAGAAGAAAAAAAAAAAAAAACCTACAAGATCATTCTATCAGTTACATGTTACCTAGAAAGAATTAAATCATTTACACGGCACATTACTTTTAGAAAATGTTTACCATCGGGTTTTTACCCTGATATGTGTTCCAAAGTAATTTCTAAACCTGGTTCTGCTTGTTTCAGAGCTCCAGCATGTTCCCTTCTGCACTCCGGGTAAGAACACACAGAGTGTTCAGTGTGTATCTTTGTTCATCAATTGAAGGGAGAGGTGTGACTACATGGGTGGCCTGCCAAGGACACCCAGGCATTTAGACTTTATAACAGATCCAACCTCACTAGAGAGGTACGAAAGCATATTATGCCTGCAGGCACCTGCAAAGCAAAGACGTTCACATCCACTTGCCTGCTATATGCCAGACAACGTTTCTATGCTCAAAGAGCTCACGCTCTGGCAAAGGACAGGCATACAGGTCTCAGCTTTAATCAAAGGTGGCCTGAGATCAAATAGTGAAGGTGTAAACAACATGTAGTGGAGGAAGGAATAATTAGCTGTGAGTGTGATGGTGAATAAGATCAAAGACTGCCCATAGAAGCAGCTTCTTTAAGGATGAACCGAGAAAAGGAGGCTGTAAATTCCTAGCAAGTAAGTGACTTTTCTGGAAAAGGGCAATTGTCCGCTGTGTTCTTTGTGACCCACGGCACTGTCTCTCCACCCGACACAGCTCACAAAAGAAGATGCAGGCAGGGCTCGAGAGCAAGGAGAGGGCGGGAGATACTAAATGTTTGCAAGAGCACTTTGTATTATCGTGGCAAAGACAACCAGATGCTTTCCGGAAACACAGCTCTGGTATTAGTGCAGACAGTGAATCCAAGAGAAGAAGCTGCAAAATCAAGAGTCAGATTTAAACAGTAATGGGATTATCAGGGCAATAGGTTACATGACAGTCTGCAAACAGAAGGAAGGGGCTAAAGAGAAGGTTCACAGAGGAGGGAGGTAAATATTGGTAAATATGAGAGCTTGTGTGGGCCTTGAGGACAGTTTCATGACTTGGAGATGCTGTGTCCAACCCTGTGCGACTCTACGGACTGTAGCCACAAGGCTCCTCTGTCCATGGGATTTCCCAGGCAGGAATACTGGAATGGGTTGCCATGCCTTCCTCCAGGGGATCTTCCTGACCCAGGATCAAACCCACACCTCTTAAGTCACCTGTATTGGCAGGCGGGTTCTTTACCACTAGCGCCACCTGGGAGGCCCATGACATGCTACAGGGGATCTTGAACAGGGTAAAGGAAACCACAGGAAATAAATTTGCAGCCCCTGAACTCAAAGATATTACTGCGGGTGATAGAAGTGTCTTAGGATTTTATAATATTGAATCCCCGTAATTCATAAGAAACTCATGTCAGTAAAATCAATAGTGAAAATTTTCATGTTTTAAAATATTTTGCTCCCTGGAAAGAGTGGTAGGACTTTCTGTGAGAGTTTTTTTAAAGCACCAGTCTATATCTTAAGTACAAGAATTGAGATCATTAATTTGGCAAAAAATAGATTTAAAGAAGAATTTACAAACATATTTGAACATGACACTGTGAATAACAATGCTGGCCCCACCACTATCTATATAAAAAAAAACCAGCCGTGTAGATATGGGAAAGGCAAGCACATAAGAAAAACACTATTTGCCAACAAATAACAGAAAACTAAAATTTCCACATAAAAAGATACCAAGATCACCTTACAACTATTGTAGGGATGTAGTGAAACGATAAGTACATTCTTGATGAAAATGAAAGAGGAGAGTGAAAAAGTTGGCTTAAAGCTCAACATTCAGAAAACAAAGATCATGGCATCCGGTCCCATCACTTCATGGGAAATAGATGGGGAAACAGTGGAACCAATGTCAGACTTTATATTTTGGGGCTCCAAAATCACTGCAGATGGTGACTGCAGCCATGAAATTAGAAGACGCTTACTCCTTGGAAGAAAAGTTATGACCAACCTAGACAGTATATTCAAAAGCAGAGACATTACTTTGCCGACTAAGGTCCGTCTAGTCAAGGCTATGGTTTTTCCTGTGGTCATGTATGGATGTGGGAGTTGGACTGTGAAGAAGGCAGAGCGCCAAAGAATTGATGCTTTTGAACTGTGGTTTTGGAGAAGACTCTTGAGAGTCCCTTGGACCGCAAGGAGATCCAACCAGTCCATTCTGAAGGAGATCAATCCTGGGATTTCTTTGGAAGGAATGATGCTAAAGCTGAAACTCCAGTACTTTGGCCAAGAGTTGACTCATTGGAAAAGACTCTGATGCTGGCAAGGATTGGGGGCAGGAGGAGAAGGGGACGACCGAGGATGAGATGGCTGGATGGCATCACAGACTCGATGGACGTGAGTCTGAGTGAACTCTGGGAGATGGTGATGGACAGGGAGGCCTGGCGTGCTGCAATTCATGGGGTCGCAAAGAGTCAGACATGACTGAGTGACTCAACTGAACTGAACTGTACTACTCTAGAACTTCTAAATAATGGTTCCACTGGGTTTGCAGATAAGTTGAGAGGAAATGTATTGGTTTTTCCAATTTCATCCTTCATATGTTCCCTGTGATGCTGCACATTCATGTTTCTAACAGCAGGTATAGTAGTTTCCTGAAGTGACTTAGCAGCAGCAGCAGGGCTACTTTAACAAATCACCACAAACTTGGTTTGTTAAAGCAAGAGAAATTTACTCACAGTTCTGGAGGCCAGATACTCAAAGTCAAGGACTTGGCAGAGCCACACTCCCTCTGAAAGATCTAGGAGGAGAATCCTTTCTTGCTTCTTCTAGATTCTGATGGCTCCTGGTGTTCTTTGGTTTGTGGCAGCATAACTCCATCCTCACATGACCTTATCTGTGTGGGGGTTGTTGTTTTTTTTTTTTGTCTCTGATAAAAATACTCTCATTGAATTTGTTGTTGTTTAGTTGCTAAATTGTGTCTGACTCTTTTGTGACCCCATGAACTATAGCCCACCAGGCTCCTCTGTCCATGGGATTTCTTTGGCAAAAATACTGGGCTCACTCTGTTTCTGTATTATCTTAATGGAGTCACATTTGCAAAGACCCTATTTTCAAATAAGGTTCAGTTCAGTTCAGTTGCTCAGTCATATCTGACTCTTTGCAACCCCATGAACTGCAGCATGCCAGGCCTCCCTGTCCTCCCTGTCCATTACCAACTCCTGGAGCCTACTCAAACTCATGTCCATTGAGTTGGTGATGCCATACAACCATCTCATCCTCTGTCATCCGCTTCTTCTCCTGCTCTCAATCTTTCCCAGCATCAGGAAGGTTCCCAGCATCAAATAAGGTTACACTTTTAGGTTATAGGTAGAAATGAAAATTTTTTTATTTAGCCTATTGTTCAACCTACTACAGAGAAGTGCTGGTAATTTGAAAACTTTTTGGTAGAGACCTTATTTCCTTTTGATCATATTCACCCTTATTTACTTAACAAAGATTTAATGAACCATAACACTGTACCAAGAATAGGTTCAAGAGAACAGGAACTAGTTAGATTATTTGCTCTTCAAGAGTTCCCTTGTAGTTGGAAAGCAGATATAGACCCTGTTATCTGCAGTGCAGTATTAGAAACTGGGTGATAGAAGCTCATAACAGGTGCTGAATACCTGTTTGTATTCATTCTGTATTTGCTGTTCAGGGACCTAGGATGGAGGAGCTAAGAGGAGAGTCAAGAAAGAGTTAAGATTAAAGAGGTGACATTTTTATCTTGAAGGAAGACAAGGATCAGGTGTAAAGGCACTGTAGATTGAAAGAGAGTGGCTTAAGAAACTAGATTCTACAGTATCACTGAATCATAGAATGCATATGGAGGAATGAGAACAAATAAGAAAACTTCTGTTTTCTGACAACATTGACTCCTGATCATGGACTGCAATAATCCTATGAACACTGTGGCAAAAGCCTATAAATAATAAATTTATACAAAATCCCTTTTTTCATATGACTCTTTCTTGGGAAAAGAGAAAAGTTGTTTTTTCTAGCCCTTTTGAAGTTACAGGCGGACATGCCCCTCCTTTCTTTTCCTTTTTCCTCCTTCCCTTCCTTTTTACTTCATTCTAAACTGTGGCCATTGATGAAAGTTCTGCTAATGTGATGGAACAATACTGGAGTAGCCTAAATCACTGAGTTACTATATGGAAGACAGCTATCCTGGAGAGTTGTGCATACTTTCATGAGTGAGTGAGAAATAAACGTTTTGATTGGTTAAACCACCAGAATTGGGGTTTTATTATTTCAGCGTATACTATCCTGACATAATTTTTGAAAATTTCATTTAAATATCTTCCCAGATTAAAGATAAAAATGACAGAGGAAGCTTGTTGCTACTTTTACATTTTTGGCTGAAAATGTATTTCAAAAGTAATTACATATTTCAAACTTAACCTCTTTTATAATTATAAAAGTTATATAGATTCATTTTATGAAATTTAGAAAAATATAGAGTAGGTTTCTCTCCATCCAGTTATCAGTACTGTTAACAATTTGGCTTAAGTCTCTGCTTCAAATGATTCTTTTATACATTATTTTATTTTTAGTATTTCTTTTAAGATGTTATAATGTATATTTTTATGAATATGATTTTCAATGACCCCAGGTCCTATTGTCAAACGTAGTTTTGAGCCAGCTTCCAGGTTCTGTTCACTTGGTTTGTTCTAATTTTTTATAACATAAACACCAGAGTGAATATCCATGTAGAAAAATCACATCAAATACTACTAATTATTTCCTGAAACCAAATACCTAATGATAGATTTGTTGATTTAAAAGAATCTCTCTCTCTGACCTTTTATAATGTTTTTGATACTGCTGTATCATATTAATGTCCATAGAGGCCATGCTCAGTCACTTCAGTTGTGTTTGACTCTTTGTGACCCTATGGACTATAGTTTGCCAGGCTCCTCTGTGCACGGAATTCTCCAGGCAAGAATACTGAAGTGCGTTGTCATTCCCTTCTCCAGGGGCAGCTTCATGACCCAGGGATCAAACCCAGGTCTTCTGCATTGTAGGCAGATTCTTTACCATCTGAACCTCCAAAGAGGCTGCATCTATTTGCAATCCCACCAACAATATATAAGAAATCCTTTCCATTATGTCTTTAGCAATACTATATTTGTGTGTGTATAAATAGATATATGTCAGTCCGATAAGTATGTTATCTTTATATTTTCTTAAAGTATAGTTGATTTACAGTATTGTATTTGTTTCAAGTGTACAACATAGTGATTCAGTTTTTTATAGATTATATTCCATTTGAAATTATAAAATATTGCCTATATTTCTTGTGCTGTACAGTATATTCTTCTATCTTACAGATTTTATACATGTTAGTTTGTGCCTCTTAATTCCCTACCTCGTCTTGTCCCTCCTCTCTTGTCTTTCCCCTTCCCGTTGGTAACCACTGGCTGCTTCTCCGTATCTGATAAATCTGTTTCTGTTTTGTCATATATACTAGTTTTTTTTTTTTTTAATTCTGTATGTGATAACATATAGTATTTGTCTTTCTCTGTCTGACTTATTTCACTAAGCATAATACCCTGCAGGTCCATCCACAGTATTTTGTAGATGGCAAAATTTCATTCTTTTTTATGTCTGAGTACGGTTCCATTGTGTGTGTGTGTGTATACACATGCATATGTGTATATATACACACACACATCGATATTATATATATAAGTGCATACGTATATCTATCTATATGTACACACATATTTTACATCTTTCTATTCATTTGTTGATGGACACTTAGTTTGTGTCCATACCTCGGCTTTTGTAAATAATGCTGCTATGAATATTGGGGTGCATATATCTTTTTGAATTAATGTTTTCATTTTCTTCAGATATGTACCCAAGAGTGAAATTGCTGTGTTAGGGTATTTCTGTTTTTAGTGTTTTGAGGAATCTCTGTATTGTTTTCTATAATGGTTGCACCAGTTTACATTCCCACCAGCAGTATACCAGAGTTCCCTTTTACTCCACATTCTCGCCTACGCTTGTTGTTTGTGTTTTTATTATTATTATTATTACTTTTTCTTATTTATTTATTTATGGCTGCACTGACTCTTCATTGCTGCACATGGACTTTCTCCAGTTGGGGTGAGTGGCAGCTACTCTTCGTTTGATGCTTGGGTTTCTGATTGTGGTGGCTTCTCTTACTGTGAACCACAGGCCCTAGGTGCACAGGTTTCAGTAGTTGCAGCTTGCAGGCTTTAGTGCTCTAGCTTAGTAGTTGTGGTGCACGTACTTAGTCGCTCCACAGTATGTGGTATCTTCCTGGACTAGGGATCAGACCAGTGTCCCTTGATTGCAAGGTGAATTCTTTTTTTTTTTTTTTAATTTATTTTTTTATTGATGGGTAATTGCTTTACAGAATTTTGTTGTTTTCTGTCAAACCTCAACATGAATCAGCCATAGCTATACATATAACCCCTCCCTTTTGAACCTTCCTCCCATCTCCCTCCCATCCCACACATCTAGGTTGATACAGAGCCCCTGTTTGATTTCCTGAGCCATACAGCAAATTCCCATTGGTTATCTATTTTGCATAGGGTAATGCAAGTTTACTCTTTCCTCTCCTCCCCTCTCATCCTCTTCTCCCCTCTCGCCATGTCCATAAGTCTATTCTCTATGTCTTTTTCTCCATTGCTGCCCTTTGCAAACATTTCTTCAGTACCATTTTTCTAGATTCCGTATATGTGCATTAGAATACAATATTTATCTTTCTCTTTCTGACTCATTTCACTCTGTATGATAGGTTCTAAGTTCATCCACCTCATCAGAACTGACTCAAATGTGTTCGCTTTTATGGCTGAGTAATATTCCATTGTGTATATGTATCACAACTTCTTTATCCATTCATCTGTCAGTGGACATCTAGGTTGCTTCCATGTTCTAGCTATTGTAAACAGTGCTGCAGTGATCAGTGGAATGCATGTGTCNGGGATTTCTTTGGAAGAAATGATGCTAAGGCTGAAACTCCAGTACTTTGGCCACCTCATGGGTTAGGGAATCTTCCTAACCCAGGGATCAAACCCAGGTCTCCCATACTCAAGTGGATTCTTTACCAGCTAAGCTACCTGGGAAGCCCATATATATTTATATCACATATATATATATATATGAAGGAGATCAGTCCTAGGTGTTCTTTGGAAGGAATGATGCTAAAGCTGAAACACCAGTACTTTGGCCACCTCATGTGAAGAGCTGACTCATTGGAAATGACTCTGATGCTGGGAGGGATTGGGGGCAGGAGGAGAAGGGGACGACAGAGGATGAGATGGCTGGATGGCATCACTGACTCGACGGATGTGAGTCTGAATGAACTCCGGGAGTTGGTGATGGACAGGGAGGCCTGGCATGCTGCGATTCATGGGGTCACAAAGAGTCAGACATGACTGAGCAACTGAACTGATCTGAACTGAACTAAAATGTTTCTCGTATTTAATGTTCAGCAACTCATGTGATAACATTCTAGAACAATATTCTGCAGAATAACAGCTTTAGAGAGCATCAGTTATTTATATATATATATATATATATATATATATATGAAAATGAGGGCTTCCCTGGTGGCTCAGACAGTAAAGGGTCTGCCTGCAATGTGGGAGACCCAGAAAGTTGCACAGTCATGTCAGACTCTTTGTGACCCCATGCACTATACAATCCATGTTATTCTCCAGGCCAGAATACTGGAGTGGGTAGCCATTCCCTTCTCCTAACCCAGAGATCGAACCCAGGTCTCCCACATTGCAAGTGGATTCTTTACCAGCTAAGCTATCGGGGAAGCCCATATATATTTATATCACACACACACACACACACACACACACACATATTTATATATATGAAGGAGATCAGTCCTGGGTTTTCTTTGGAAGGAATGATGCTAAAGCTGAAACTCCAGTACTTTGGCCACCTCATGCAGAGTTGACACATTGGAAAAGACTCTGATGCTGGGAGGGATTGGGGGCAGGAGGAGAAGGGGACGACCGAGGATGAGATGGCTGGATGGCATCACGGACTCGATGGACATGAGTCTGAGTGAACTCCGAGAGATGGTGATGAACAGGGAGGCCTGGCGTGCTGCGATTCATGGGGTCGCAAAGAGTCGGACATGACTCAGCAACTGAACTGAATAATTTATAACAATGGTACATTTGCATAATTAATAAATAAATTTATATATACTGGGCACATACATGTTTTTCTGTATGTGTGTGTGACCTCAGCATATATACAAAATAAATTGACATATTTTTCTAAAGGCAGAGGGAAAAACAATCTAAAGTGTTTTACAATGTGGTTTTCTGCGATGGAAGCAATTGATTGATCAATTATAGACACCAGGAAACTTTCTGGAGGAGTGGAAATATTCTATATATTCATAAGTATATAAGTATATATAAGTAGGTTTGTCAAAACAACACAGTTTCATATATTTCAATATAACTTGAAAAATGTGAAAATACTAACTATGATTAAGTGGATGAGGAGTGAGTAAGAGGACAGATAATTCGAGAATGGGAGACTATCATTAATTACCGAAGGGATAATTGATACAGGAGGTTCACTGTAATATTCTACCTGCTTCGTGTATATTTCCGTTTTCTGTGGTAAGAAGTCAAAAAATAAAAAGGTTGAAAACTACACTGTTGAAGAGTCTCATCTACTAATATTCATAACTCGGCTTTGGGTGTCTCTAGCTTTTATCAAGGAGAACTGCAACAGACTTCCAAATCACTTGTTGTTGGAATAAAGAATAGGGCTTATAAGAAAAGTCTTTCAAAGCAAGACCCAAAAAGAATCATATACAAAACTGTATGACAGAAATATTAATCTTTACATTCTCCAGAGCCACTGGGTCTATGGGGGAAAAAAAGTTCTTTAGGTACAAATTTCAAATACAAGTAACACCTTGTCAAATTTAACTATAATAAAATAACCTGTACTAAATCAACATAATGCACTGAAAACTATCAAAAATCAAATAATCTCAATGAATTTACCCTAATGTAACTTCACATCCCTAATATCGCCAAAGTAACATTTTCTTTTACTGCCTCCCTCCAATATGATTTTAAAATCTCCCACACAACTGGATTTTAACTCCTGCTGAGGTATGAGAGTTTTATTTGGGTTCTCTTATCCATATAAATCCTAAAGGAAATCAGTTCTGAATATTCGTTGGAAGGACTGATGTTAAAGCTGAAACTCCAATACTTTGGCCACCTGATAGGAAGAGTTGACTCATTTGAAAAGACCCTGATGCTGGGAAAGATTGAAGGTGTGAGGAGAAGGAAACGACAGAGGATGAGATGGCTGGATGGTATCACCGACTCAATGGACATGAGTTTGAATAAACTCCGAGAGCTGGTGATGGACAGGGAGGCCTGGCATGCTGCAGTCCATGGGGTCGCAGAGTCGGACATGACTGAGTGACTGAACTGAAACAGCATTCAGTGTAACCATCTAAGAAAATATTTTTTAAAAAGCAACGTTCTCACCTTTTCCCATTTGCTCCAAAAGGATTTGTCCAGTTTGGTTTAATTCATCCAGTCGGGGTTTTATTTCCATCTGTTCTTTTTCTAATCCCTGAAAATAAAGTCCCAAATATAAGAATAGTTCAAACTTTCTTCTCAGTATAATGCTGATGCTTCTTGACATTTTTATATTTTATAGCCCTCTCACATTCTCTTTAAGGGTTACAGTCAAAGTTTACCTAAAAAAATACTATAAGATAAAACTATGCCATGTCAGGCTGCCCTCCAGGATGCCAGAGGTTATTAAATGTCAAAAGATAAATGCAAACAAACAGTATAAAATCTTGATTTCTTTTATAAGGGAAAAATCTGTACACTATATGAGTTTCTATCAGGAAGAAATAATTAAAATTAGTATTTTAGATCCAGGATATCTAGTCACATATATGAACTCAGTAAAAATAAGTTAGAGTCAAATGAATGTGCTATGAAGACAGATTACTAAACAAAAATTATTTAAGATTTAAGAAAGAAAGAATGAGTCTCAATATCATTTGTTGGTTTTATATTAAGCATAGGATATAATGCAAATTTTAACCACAAGCATAATTCACACATAATTTTTAGACACTGACAATGTTTCAGGACCATAGTAAAGAATTTTATTCTTTATATTTGAAAAATGGCTGCTAATTTTCATATTTATGTCTCTACGGTTTGATATTCTCAATGTCCCTATATCTCAGAGACAGAAGAACAAAAAATCTTCCAGAATCCGTAAGAAAAGGCTGAGCAAAATCATGGACACACAAAAACACACTCAAATTTTTGTGTACACAGTCAATATTAGAAATTTCAATAATTATCTATTAATTAACTACTCAAATAGTGTCCGAAATAGCACAATCAAATGTTCCAGGCAAAAACGAAAACTTCCAGGTAAACCATATTATTTCAACCAGATAACCTGGAGGTAACTTTTAAGATAACTTTTAAAGTCTATGCAGGTAACCACTATCAAATACTCAATAAATTTAGCTCGCTTATTTTGATGCATACAAACTTTACTGCAACTCAGTCAAACAGCCATTTTTATAGTCAAAGATCAAGAAAGAACAAGAGATTCTAAGAAACACTACTTACTTTTATTTAACTACCAATGCAAAAAAGTTACCATCAAACTGGAGGAAATTATTACCTGCATTATATAAACTGATGTTCTGCTACTTTATATGGCAGTGGTACATTGAACAAAGGATTCTCCACTCAGATATTGCATCAGTTACAAGTTATTCCTTCATTAAAACAAAACTAGCTGATATTTCCCAAATTTGCAAGAAAAATTAGCAATGGTTAAATTTTCTTTATTTTACATATTTCCCATCCTACTGACACTATTTATCTAAAACAAAAAAATAAGCAAACTTATAAAGGAAAAACATTAGAACTGCCAATCATGCTTTACATACACAGATGAAAGTTGCTCAGTCGTGTCCAACCCTTTGTGACCCCATGGACTATACAGTCCAGAATACTGGAGTGGGTAGCCTTTCCCTTCTCCACGGGCTCTTCCCAACCCAGGGATCGAACTTAGGTCTCCTACATTGCAGGTGGATTCCTTTCCAGCTGAGCCACAAGGGAAGCCCAAAAATATTGGAGTGGTAGCCTATCCCTTCCACAACTTGTTATTTTTATCCTCTCAAATATTACAGTAACAATTTCTGAAAGTAAAATTGCTTCTAGATCACACAATGGAACTTATCAATATTTTATGGGATTTGTTCCATAAAGATCACTATAACTTCCAAGCTCTCTGCCAGTTTACTGCCTTGGATTAGTATCCTCTACTGTTCGTTCAGAAGCACATGAAATCATGGAACACAGTTCTCACATCTGGCTCTCTTGATCCCCTGTGCAGAGGGCTCTGATAATGGTGCTTCCACATCCCCACTGTCCACAGTCATCATTCTCTCCTTCCATAAGCCAAGAACTTTACAGAGTGCTGAAAACACAGGCTTCAGTGGAAAATCATCCTTACTTTCTAAGCATTGGCAGTAGACATATAAACAATGATGTAAATGCAATAAGGATTTTCATAGAGGTATGGTCAAAGCAATATGGAATCTGCCTATCGAGGCTAATGGAAGCTTTCTAAAGTAGAGGTCGTTTCAGCCACAAAGCACAAAGTCTTACTAAATGGCCATTTGGACCTCAGAAAACAACACACGGAGAAGGCACAGGATTGAGAAAAGCACAGGAGTCAGGAGGGCTGGAGCTCTAAGGAGGGAATGAGAGCTGCAGAGGCTGTGCTGAGAGGTAGAGAAGACACGTGCCTGGAAGGCCTTGTATGCTGGGGCCCAGCAGCATTCCCATCATCTCCCCACAGCAGTGGGAAGTCATCAATTAACTGCAAGCACTGGAGCTGCAAAATCAGATTGATATCTTAGACTGACCCACTGGCAGAGAAGCTAAGGCTGTGAGAATTTGAGAAGGGAAGGTGAACAGTGGCAAATGCTGCAGAAAGGAGATCTGAGGAAAATAGAAATCTATCCTTTGGAAAGCAATCATCAGTGGTGACCTCTAACTAAGAACAGTCACAGTGGAATGATAAAGCAAACATCAGTCTCAACTTCGCATGCAAACATTCAAAGTCAGGTCTAACCCCAAACCACCTCTCCAGCCTTAACTCTCTACCACTTTTACACACACATCTAACACAAAACAAAACAAACTCTCTGTTCCAAGCATTACAGCAAGATTGCCCCACTCTGAACCTCTGCTCAAGGGCACTGCCTGCCAGGTTTACCCTGGAGCCCAGCTCCAAGCCCCTCCCTACAGTGTCACTTCCCCCTCTGGACTTCACCAGTAGATAGAGACAGCTGCAATCCTGTCCTCCTCTCAATTCCCACAGTACCTACTACTTTCTAACTCACATCATGGACATCTATATACACATCTTAATTTTTAAATGTTCTCCAAACTCTTTTCCAACAAAAGTCCATCTAGCTATGGTTTTTCCAGTAGTCATGTATGGATGTGAATGGAGCATAAAAAAAGCTGAGTGCAGAAAAATTGATGCTTTTGAACTGTGGTGTTGGAGAAGACTCCTGACAGTCTCTTGGACTGAAAGGAAATCAAACCAGTCAATCCTAAAGGAAATCAATCCTGAATATTCATTGGAAGGACTGATGCTGAAGCTGAAGTTCCAATACCTTGGCTACCTGATGCAAAAAAACAAACTCACTGGAAAAGACCCCGATGCTGGGAAAGATTGAAAGCAGGAGGAGAAGGTGACAACAGAGGATGAGATGGTTGGCTGGCATCACTGACTTGATGGACATGAGTTTGAGCAAGCTCCAGGAGTTCGTGATGGACAGGGAATCCTGGCATGCTGCAGTCCATGGGGTTACAAAGAGGTGGACATGACTGAGCAACTGAACTGAACTGAAACTCACTCCACTGGTGATGAAGATGGAGTGAGTTCGGCACTGCTCAAAGTGCCCAAATAATTCATGAAAAGATACACAGAGACTTCATGAATACCAACGACATAAATCACTACAACCTCCTGCTTCAGTTTACATTACTACTCGTGCAGTATAAAGTAGCACAGCTAAGATCCCATACATTTTATAGTATTTATTTTTTTAAATACATCTCATCTTAAAAAAATGTATATAGAAAAAATCTGGATATTCAAAATTGCTTGTTGTATTCAGAAGCCAAAACATCTTCAGCATATGTTCATATAATATTAGGTGTCAGATTAAGATAGATCTAATCAATGGCACCCCACTCCAGTACTCTTGCCTGGAAAATCCCATGGACAGAGGAGCCTGGTAGGCTGTAGTNGCTTGTTGTATTCAGAAGCCAAAACATCTTCAGCATATGTTCATATAATATTAGGTGTCAGATTAAGATAGATCTAATCAATGGCACCCCACTCCAGTACTCTTGCCTGGAAAATCCCATGGACAGAGGAGCCTGGTAGGCTGTAGTCCATGGGTCGTTAAGAGTCAGACACGACTGAGCGACTTTAGTTTCACTTTTCACTTTTCACCTTCATGCACTGAAGAAGGAAATGGCAACTCACTCCAGTGTTCTTGCCTAGAGACTCCCAGGGAAGGGGGAGCCTGGTAGGCTGCCGTCCATGGGGTCACACAGAGTCGGACACAACTGAAGCGACTTAGCAGCAGCAGCAGCAATCAAACTAAAAAAGAGTAGTAACAACTGGACCATTTTAGCAAGTGTCCCTTCCTGCACATCTCAGTGGTTAAAGAAGGAAGAAAAAAGGGAATTGATGTCAGCCTGGTTGAACAAAATGTATTAGAGAGTTCTAAAAGCTACCTTATGGCTACATTTATTTTACAGGAAGATTTTTGGATCCCATCACATCTTTATACCAACAGCAGATTCATTCTGATGAGATATTTTATTCACTGGGATATTTTTGTTTTATGCTTTACCTTCAACTTCTTTTTCATTTCTGATGTTTCTTGCATCTTCTTATACTCTTTTATCTCTGTGGCTTGAATGGCAGTCTTTGATTTCAAGATCCAGCTCAACAGCTCAGCACTTATAGCATCAAACCTGATTTAAGATGCAGATGTTACCAACTGTCATTCATTTTCTACTATTGTTTCACTTGGCTCAAGAAAGAGAGCAACCACAACACTGATACAGCATGTGGTTNTCAACAGCTCAGCACTTATAGCATCAAACCTGATTTAAGATGCAGATGTTACCAACTGTCATTCATTTTCTACTATTGTTTCACTTGGCTCAAGAAAGAGAGCAACCACAACACTGATACAGCATGTGGTTCTAAACACTGCTCAAAAATAAAGGCAACCCGTAAAAACAGTAACCACACAAAATCACATCATACATTTACAGTTTAAAGTATGAAAAAAGGAACAAAGTTGTAGTGTTAATAAATAAAATTATTAAATAAAATTTTTAAACATTACAAGAAACCCCTTGTATTTTCACAAGCTTTTTGTAGATCATGAAAAACAGATATGGTAAGATACCCACAGGTAACAACAAGTACAGACATTCCTAAAAGAAAGCCTTCTTCAACATGTAATTACTGAGCCTCATATATATGCCAGGCACTGGACTGGGCTCTTAATATAAAGGTAAACCAGAAACAATCCCAGAAATTCACAGGATGCCTCCTAGTTCAACTGGGGAGGGATAGCTTCCTGGAAAACAACAGCTTTATGCCCAGGAGTTATCTTTGCAAAGGGAGAACAAAGAAAGGGAGGAACACGCTTTGAGCACTGTAAGTAAAAAGTGCAATTGGAATAACAAGTACTAACTAAGCAGGGAGGAACAATATATGATGTGGCAGAGAGCCTCTGGACCAGTAACTGGAAGGCCCTGCAGGCTAGCTGAAGGAGCTGGACCTTAAGTGAAAGGCAACAGAAAGCCATTGAGGGGCTTAAAGCATGGCACTCACATGATTATATTTACCCTTTTGGGTCCCTGAAAAGAAAGAAGAGAGGCAAGTCCAGAAAATAGACTGTAGTAGTCACAGGAGCCAGAACTAAGTAACAGTGGATAAAGAAAAAAAGGAACAGACCTGGGAGATGTTGAGGTCAGTTAAAACCACAGTGATGAGGAACAAGAGGAGAAACATTCACTGGGTGCTGGCCACATGCCAGGCCCTCTCCAAATGGTTTCTGTGCATTATTAACTCCAGGAATCCTCACAACAACCCTGTGAGTATACACTATTATTATCCCTTCTAATGATGAAGGAATTGAGCTCACAGAGGTTTTAAATAACTTCTCCAGACCACAAAGCTAACAAAGGCTAGAGCTGGGATTTAAGCTGAGCAGTCTGTGCTTGTAACCAGGACTCTGCACACAGAACTCAAAGCAACTTCTGGATATTTTTAGATGATTCTCAGGTAAGCACAGGTTGTCCTTGCTGATTCTTTTGGGAAACTTGGCTGAACGGGTTTTCAGTGAATTCTGAGTATTTGTCTTTTCACCACGGTAAATTTCTCTTGTCATTTGAATGGGATTTTGTGACACTCTAGGTAAATAACCAAAGGTCACAGTATCAGTCAAACCACAGTACACTCCTCATGTCATCTTCACAGCAGATTTCTATTTAATCTTTCAGGAGCACAAGCCAAAGATCATGTTTTAAATGACCTTGGAGACTTAGTCCATCTCTGCCCTCAATATGAGCAAGAACAATGTGAATGCATTAGAGCCGCCCTGATCATCTCAGGTCATGTTAACAGATAGGAATCTAGATTATAAGAAATGACTGTTACTATGGTGTTAAAAGAAAAAAAAAAACAGTCACTAGCAGCACCAGGAGGGGAGAAGGGGAAATAAACCATTACTTCTGAAACATGTATTATAAGCTGTGCTACGCTTATTCAAGGTTCATACCTGTTCGGACAGCCCATTTTAAGACAAGCTAATAGTGCTTTTCTACATCAGACTAAAAATATTAAAGGATCTGAAAATCAAGTCTCACTGGGATGCTTAACAATATTCTGGACTTTAGGACAATGTAAATTAGAATATGAAACGTATCCTTAACTTCTGAAGAGGCACCATATGGAAGGGGGTGACATGGTTGCGTATCACTCCAAAATGCAAAACTAGCACCATGAGTAGGCTGAGAGGGGTTTTAAAGTTTTTAAAAAAACAATATTTGGGCAAAATTTCTAATAATGAAATTTCACTGCTGTCTATTATAACAAAACTGAATGTACTCAAGCCTCTGTGGGTCTAAGAATGAACTGAAGCCATTTCTGCATCAGTCAAATCGCAGCCAGAAAGAAGACTGTGGAACTCACAACTGGTTGCCCACCCAACAGACCCCTCCCTCCCCACATTTCTTCCTTGCTGCCTGAGTACCCCCAAAACACAGCTACAGGGATAGAAAATGCAGGATAGATTCAACCTCCCAGGAACCCAGGGCAGGGCAAATGTCTGAGTTTTGGCCAGTGAGATCAGAGGCAGGGAGTTAGCTAATATCTTCCAGAAAAGGTCTTTCTCCCTGATTTAAAAAAAAAATTTTTTTGTTGTTTAGAAGACAAATAAGGAAAAACTTCCCTACCTGCGTATAAAGCAGGTTATACAAAGTTGTTATGCCAAGTGCTACAGCAGCATCTTGGGACCATGAGAAGACATGTTTTGCCTTTTACCTTGCTAACATGCTGAGGATGGCAGAGACAGCGTGGCAGGTGCCACGGTGCTGACCCACACCATCCCATTAAAACTGCCCCATCTCTGGACTTTTTGCAACGTGAGATAGTCAATGACCTCATTGTATAAGTCACTTTGGGCACAGTATTCTGTTTCTTGCAACAGAACTCACCCTATACAACATGGACATGTGTAAGACTGTATAGTTAGGCACCCTGACATTGCAATTTATAGTAAGAAATAGACATTTGTTTTTCGGCCTTGTTTCTAACACAGAGTTCCCAAACTCTTGGAATTTCCAAAGTAATAAGAGCAACAAAGGTGTCATTTGTCATGTTAGTGAGATGACTTTTGAATCCCATTTAAAAAGGTAGGCTGGTTGTCAGGAGACCCAACCTTGTAATTAGAGGGTTGGAACTTTTAGTCTCACCTTGCCCCCCTGACCTCAAGGGAGAGGAGGGGGGCTGGAGGTTGAATCAATCGCCAAAGATCAATGATCTAATCAATCATGACTTTGTAATGCAGCCTCCCCCAAAAGCCACAAGGATAGGGATCAGAGAGCTTCTGGAAGGTGAGCACCTGGATGCTCAGGGAGACCAAGACACCTGGAGAGGGCATGGGAGCCACACCCTCTCCCCACGTCTTGCCCTGTGCAGCTCCTCAGTCTGGCTCTCCCTGGGTTGTATCCTTTTACAACAAACCAGTCATCTATTAAGCAAAATGTCTTCCTGAGTTCTATAAGCTACTCTACGAAGTTAACTGAAGCAGAGGAGGTGGTGTTAGAAATCTCTGAATTATAGCCAGTTGGTCAGAACTATAGGTAACAACCTAGATTTGTAACTGGCATCTGAAGTCCAAGGAAGAGGTGGTGGAACCCTCTAACCTGTGGCCAGTTGGTAAGAAGCACAGGTAACCTGGCATCTGATCTGGGATGCGGCAGGAGCAGGAAAAACCAGGCCTGGAGGAATAAACCCCTAACCCGTAAAGTCCGATTTGGTACCAGAACCTTTTCATGCACCCTAGTCTTTCACAGCCTGCCCAGCTTCCAAATGCACGAAGTCAGCACTGGAGATACACACTGCCCGATACATGGACAGAATATAGACACTCAGGAAATAAAAGGTCCACAGTAAGATCAACATCACAAGCATCTCCCTCATCGNGAAGAGGCACCATATGGAAGGGGGTGACATGGTTGCGTATCACTCCAAAATGCAAAACTAGCACCATGAGTAGGCTGAGAGGGGTTTTAAAGTTTTTAAAAAAACAATATTTGGGCAAAATTTCTAATAATGAAATTTCACTGCTGTCTATTATAACAAAACTGAATGTACTCAAGCCTCTGTGGGTCTAAGAATGAACTGAAGCCATTTCTGCATCAGTCAAATCGCAGCCAGAAAGAAGACTGTGGAACTCACAACTGGTTGCCCACCCAACAGACCCCTCCCTCCCCACATTTCTTCCTTGCTGCCTGAGTACCCCCAAAACACAGCTACAGGGATAGAAAATGCAGGATAGATTCAACCTCCCAGGAACCCAGGGCAGGGCAAATGTCTGAGTTTTGGCCAGTGAGATCAGAGGCAGGGAGTTAGCTAATATCTTCCAGAAAAGGTCTTTCTCCCTGATTTAAAAAAAAAATTTTTTTGTTGTTTAGAAGACAAATAAGGAAAAACTTCCCTACCTGCGTATAAAGCAGGTTATACAAAGTTGTTATGCCAAGTGCTACAGCAGCATCTTGGGACCATGAGAAGACATGTTTTGCCTTTTACCTTGCTAACATGCTGAGGATGGCAGAGACAGCGTGGCAGGTGCCACGGTGCTGACCCACACCATCCCATTAAAACTGCCCCATCTCTGGACTTTTTGCAACGTGAGATAGTCAATGACCTCATTGTATAAGTCACTTTGGGCACAGTATTCTGTTTCTTGCAACAGAACTCACCCTATACAACATGGACATGTGTAAGACTGTATAGTTAGGCACCCTGACATTGCAATTTATAGTAAGAAATAGACATTTGTTTTTCGGCCTTGTTTCTAACACAGAGTTCCCAAACTCTTGGAATTTCCAAAGTAATAAGAGCAACAAAGGTGTCATTTGTCATGTTAGTGAGATGACTTTTGAATCCCATTTAAAAAGGTAGGCTGGTTGTCAGGAGACCCAACCTTGTAATTAGAGGGTTGGAACTTTTAGTCTCACCTTGCCCCCCTGACCTCAAGGGAGAGGAGGGGGGCTGGAGGTTGAATCAATCGCCAAAGATCAATGATCTAATCAATCATGACTTTGTAATGCAGCCTCCCCCAAAAGCCACAAGGATAGGGATCAGAGAGCTTCTGGAAGGTGAGCACCTGGATGCTCAGGGAGACCAAGACACCTGGAGAGGGCATGGGAGCCACACCCTCTCCCCACGTCTTGCCCTGTGCAGCTCCTCAGTCTGGCTCTCCCTGGGTTGTATCCTTTTACAACAAACCAGTCATCTATTAAGCAAAATGTCTTCCTGAGTTCTATAAGCTACTCTACGAAGTTAACTGAAGCAGAGGAGGTGGTGTTAGAAATCTCTGAATTATAGCCAGTTGGTCAGAACTATAGGTAACAACCTAGATTTGTAACTGGCATCTGAAGTCCAAGGAAGAGGTGGTGGAACCCTCTAACCTGTGGCCAGTTGGTAAGAAGCACAGGTAACCTGGCATCTGATCTGGGATGCGGCAGGAGCAGGAAAAACCAGGCCTGGAGGAATAAACCCCTAACCCGTAAAGTCCGATTTGGTACCAGAACCTTTTCATGCACCCTAGTCTTTCACAGCCTGCCCAGCTTCCAAATGCACGAAGTCAGCACTGGAGATACACACTGCCCGATACATGGACAGAATATAGACACTCAGGAAATAAAAGGTCCACAGTAAGATCAACATCACAAGCATCTCCCTCATCGGCTGCCTTGGCTCCAGAAGTCAAAGTTCCACAGCTGCTGTTTGCAATTCAGAGGTCCAACTCATGGTCCTAAAAGGAGATGCTGTTAGGATGCAGGAATGCAGCCTTATTACCAAAACTAAAGTCAACAGGTAAAACTGCAATCCTGCTTTGTCTAACAAAAGCTAAATTGGGGAAATCATATTATTTTTATTCAGGCAAAAGTAACTGCCCAACCACTAGAATTCTGTCAAAGGGCAAGAAAACAGCAGTATTCAAGGGCTGCTCTGAGACTATGTCCCAGAGCCGGTGAGCACGGTCCCTGCCTGGCCCATAGTAAAGCACTGTAGAAGATCCAACACTAGTGAAAGCTCAGTGTATGCCAGACATGATTCCTCCTGTAAAGATCCTGAGTTTCTTTTGAGTCAGAAAATGAAACAAATTTTACCAAAGATGGATCTTTGGTAACACGATCCAGTAGTAAATTCCTTCACTGAGACAAAGGAATTAACAACGAAAGAAAGAAGACATGAAGAGAGAAAGGGAAGGAAAAAAGAAATATCTAAAGGAATTACTTCCCTGAATTAAGTATCTTTTAAAGGTAAGAAGAAGGAGAGTCACAAAGAATAAGGAGATAGATCTAAAACAAAACTATAGGAACTGTGACCGTGGAAGAAAGAATAAACAAAGGATCGTAGACAATTATATCCACCCACAGTAAACGATGGGAAAGAAAGAACCAAGGAAACGATATATTCTGTCCATGAAGGCTACAGGCACACAGTTCTCCCAATCGAAACAAAGATAAATAAAATCCAGATGACTTAGATGCTTAACCAGTATAAAGTGGAATATTCAGAAGACTCAGAGGTAGTGAGTGGTTCAGTAGTTGAATTGCCATTACAATAATTATGTTTAAATTTGCATATGATTAGTGATCAGTACAAAATAAGTTCCGAGCACGAAATACTAATATATCACGTGCAAAATAGTTCTCACTTTTTTTTAGCTTCCAAATCCACAGGGATCTGTCTCTTCTTTGGGGGAGGAGGAGGAGGCAGCTCTTGCTTAGACCTTTTTGTAGTTACTTGTTCTCTTAGGCGAACCGTCTCTAAAAGATCCTTCTGAGGAATCTGGGACATTCCCAGCTTTGCAACAGCCTGAGTCACCTGAAATAAAAATCAACCAGGTTTAATGTTTTACAATAGCTTTATTGAAATATAATTCACAAGTCATAAACTTCTCCCTTGGAAAATATACGATCCCATGGTCATCAATATATTCAGACTTATTGTGCAACCATGCCCACTTTCTAATTCCAGAATAGGCTTATCATTTCAAAAGGAAATCCCATACTAGTAACAGTCACTCCCATCTTCTCCCTCTTGCCCCGAGAAATGACTAATCTATTTCCTGTCTCTATGGATTTGCCTATTCTGGATATGTCATGTATTAATAGATAGAATCAGTGCATTAACCTTGTGACCAGCTACTCTTACTTAGCACAGTGTTTTCAGGGGTTCATCTCTGTTGTATCATATATTGGTACATTACTGTATTGTTACTTAATATTCCCAGGTAGCACTGGTGGTAAGGAACTTGCCTCCCAATGCAGGAGATGTAAGAGATGCAGGTTTGATCCCTGGGTCAGGAAGATCCCCTGGAGTAGGAAATGGCAACTCACTACAGCATTCTTGCCTAAAGAATCCCACGGACAGAGGAGCCTAGAAGGCTACAGTCCACAGGGTCACAAAGGGTGGGACATGACTGAAGTGACTTGGCACACAGCACACAATAATATTCCATTGTATGAATACACCACATTTTGTCCATCCATGTATCTATTGATGGATGTATGGGTTGTTTCACTGTTTTGGCTGTTGTGAATTTTGCTGCTCTAAACATTCGCGTACAAACCAAAGGGTTATTTTTGATCAAGGTGTTAAAATATTTTTTAAATTTATAAGATTATTTAAGATGAAAAAATCATTTTGGAGAAGGAAATGGCAGCTCACTCCAGTATTTTTGCCTGGTAAATCCCATGGACAGAGGAGCCTGATGAGATCTAAGTGTTATCAGTTACTAATGGTCGAATGACTGGACATCAGAAGTTTTTTAAGGTCTGTTAAAATTCAGTTTAGAAAACTAAAGAAGATACATGTTAATTTTTCAATTTTACAGTTAACCAGGTATTAAAAAAAAAAACAGCTTTTTAGTTTAACTACTACTTCCACCCATATGGCAGACAATGAAGAGGAACTAAAAAGTCTCTTGATGAAAGTGAAAGAGGAGAGTGAAAAAGTTGGCTTAAAGCTCAACATTCAGAAAATGAAGATCATGGCATCCGGTCCCATCACTTCATGGGAAATAGATGGGGAAACAGTGGAAACACTGTCAGACTTTATTTTTTTGGGCTCCAAAATCACTGCAGATGGTGACTGCAGCCATGAAATTAAAAGATGCTTACTCCTTGGAAGGAAAGTTATGACCAACCTAGATAGCATATTCAAAAGCGGAGACATTTTGCCAACAAAGGTCCATCTAGTCAAGGTTATGGTTCTGGTTATGGATGTGAGAGTTGGACTGTGAAGAAAGCTGAGCGCCAAAGAACTGATGCTTTTGAACTGTGGTGTTGGAGAAGACTCTTGAGAGTCCCTTGGACTGCAAGGAGATCCAACCAGTCCATTCTAAAGGAGATCAGCCCTGGGTGTTTTTTGGAAGGAATGATGCTAAAGCTGAAACTCCAATACTTTGGCCACCTCATGCAAAGAGTTGACTCACTGGAAAAGACTCTGATGCCGGGAGGGATTGAGGGCAGAAGGAGAAGGGGACAACAGAGGATGAGATGGCTGGATGGCATCACTAACTCGATGGACATGAGTCTGGGTGAACTCCGGGAGTTGGTGATGGACAGGGAGGCCTGGCGTGCTGTGATTCATGGGGTCCCAAAGAATCGGACACGACTGAGTGACTGAACTGAACTGAACTAAAAATAAACCTGAATGTATAATTTCCACGTAATGGCACAAGGTATTACCCAAAGCAAAGGTACCTGGTTGGAGGCATCTTCTAATCTCTGAACCAAGGAATCCCATCTCTGAGTCAGTTCTTCTGAGTCACTGTTGATCTTCTTGGATGTCTTAGGATTATCGAGTAATTGACCCACATCCTGGCCAATCTCACTCAGCTGATCCAATGCTTGGCGCTTCATTTCCATGTCTTCCTTCAAAATCTAGTGTTTCAGATATTTATTAGATCACTGAATCACTTTAAACAGGAACTTATCTTCCTGTGCCCCAGTCAGAAAATGTGAACATGTATATTTTAGAGTAAAATTTACCTGCTTTCATTCCCTAAAGCTAAAACGTAAGACTTCTGGTTCTAGATGGTTACAAGGCAGCATTCTAGCACTAGTGGAATGAATTCATTCACTAAATTCTATTAACCATTTACATAAAACACTAAGATATCACAGGCTCACAAGAAAGGTGCTGACAACGACATTACTTACAGCCAGTCGTCGAACACTGACGCTTAGTTCCTTTTGGTCTTTAAAGTTGCTCGTCTGGACTTTATTTAAAGATTCTTCTTTTTCAGTTAACCATGCTTTCAACAAGCACTGTGAATAATAACCGAAGTTAGAAATATATTTAGGGAATCATTTGGTAATTCAACTCAGTCAAGTTCTAAAATCTCTCATTTTTATGTTACTAGAGGCTTTATCCACATCTGGGAGAAGAAGGATTTCAAACCCCTAAGCTTGAGGCATAACAAACTCAGAATATCTTTGCTTAAGATATAACCCTTCACAGATTTGCAACTGATCAACCCAAAATTAGCCTCAAACCTGGAAAACTAAACCTAATTCTCAGGGAGGCTGATGGCTCTAAAAGGCTAAATCCAACTATTCAAGTCTGCAAAAGAATCACTTTATAACTCTCTAGATGCAGAGGGAAGGTCAGAGATTTTCTTTTCTCAGTTCCTCTGTTAGGGAGAAAAGAGAGAGAAGTCAAGTAACATGGCTTGTAAACTGCAGAGCCAGATCACAGACCCACACCCCAAAGCTAATGGATTTTCCATGTATCTTGCAGGACAACCACACTACTGCTCCAGATTCAACAGCAGTTATGATTAGAAGAGGAAGCCTGAGGCTACTCCAAAGCCATTATGAAAATCTTTAAACTTCATTGGCCAACAATGCATGTCTTTTAGACATAAGATATTTAGTAAAGAGATAAATTTGAAGGAGGGATTAAAAAAATGGCTGCTTTCATATAATTTTTCCCAAAATGTAGTATTTACCACAGAAACCTTCTTCTATAGATTGAGGGGGGAATCCTTGGTTCTGTGTTTGGAATCCACTCTTTCTCAAGTTTGATTTATCAGTTTATTTAATAACCATTCTCTGCCTTTATATTTCACCGAGAAAAGGACAAATATTAAGAAAATAATGTAAATCTGAATTCTGTCCTCAATGTAGTAAGAGTTATCACAAAAACACCTGTGGTACCAGATAGAAAATGCAGACTCCACAAAGAGACTGCTTCTAGTTTTGAAACAGTAGGGTAGGGAGAGGGAGTTCATAAATGACTTCATGGTCCCTGATGGATATGTCACTGGCCAAGCCCACTGGGATACTGGGAAAAATAAGGTGGAATCTAGGTGACATGGTCTGACCTCTTCTGGGTTTAGTCTAGCTTCACTTGCGTATAGGGGGCAGTGTGCAAAGCCCTCACACCTAACAGGATGGATTAGTGTTCCCAGAGGAGAGTTACTGTGCCCAACACCTCAGCTGGGCAGCCTGTGTGCACAAGTGCTGTGTGGGATGCCTCAGTCCAAGATGGCGGCGGCGGGTATAGAGAGGCCGCGCGGGGCACTGTGGTCGGGAGCCCGAGAGCTCTGCCCCTGCCGCCAAGAGGAGCCCTCTCAGTCAGCCCCACCAATGACGGACTGCCAGGGAGGGCACTGACTAGAGCGCAAGCTCGCTCCTTTCCAGTCTTTCATCAAAGAATAAAATTCTCCTTTGCTTCTGAACCAGACAGTTTCATTCTGTGGGCTCGAATATCACTAGGCAAGAGGGCCCTTGTAGGAGCCGGACTCCAAAGGAGTTGGTAACAGGTGGGGAGAACTTAAAGACAAATAGGCAAAAAGACAGTTCAGGGCAGATGCCACACTTATACAGTAACACAGAGACTAGAAAACTAGTTCGCTCTTTCCAAAAAAATGAAAACAATACAAAACCCATAAGGAATCGACCATGGACCATCCGTTTCGAACACAGCACTGAAAAGAAAGAGCGCTCCTCTGCATGGCCACGCGGCCGTGACAGTCTCAGAACGAAACGGGAATTCAGGATCTGAACACTGAGTACGGGAAAGGACAGAGACAGTTTGGAAACGTAGGTTAAAGTCAATCACAGAATATCCCGCTGGCCACACTTGGCTCATGCTGGAGAAATTTTGAACTAATTCTCAGAGCCCATTTCTAACTATCTTAAAGCCTCTGCAACTAAGTAAACAATAATCCCTTGAAAGACTTTAATTCAGATACAGCTGATTGGTCTTATTCTCTGTAACAACAAATTATCAATTAAGTACCAACGTTGGCTTCGTTTCTATTTTAACAAGATTTCTCCTTCCATATCACTAACAGAAGGCCACTCAAAGGTCAGTTTTAAACCTAACATAATAAATGGCCAAAATCCTAGCCACTCTCTATTTTTAAATATTTGTAATTACCAAATTTTGATTCTTTCTGAATTTTAAATTATTTTAAGAAGAGTAACACAATGGTTCCCTAGCAATCAGTCTCCTTACAATCGTTAATGAAGTTAAATTTCAATTATTCTATGTGACTTTTTGGCCTGAAGAAAAGATAAGTAAGTTTAAATCTTTGTAAAGCAAAATGTAAATATTTCAGAAATCAGAATCAGGTCTATCATGCAATTCTTAAGAGGAAAATTCTGGTCAAAGATTGAGGGCAGGTGGCAGTAACTTACAATTTACATGGGGACAAATTTTGCAACCTGTTTTTTAAGAGTTCTCTCTACCACCATATTTAGTAAATCACAAAACAGCATACATTTGTTTTTACCCCATGAAAAGAATATTGCTGCTTTTTGTGGATGGAAATAAAAGGCATTTAAAAGAATCACAATGGACCCTGGGATGTGGAACAGAGTATCTGTTTATTTTCTACACCACAACTCTTTGGCATTTCGAAGAAAAGTCTTGCTTATTTGTATTCTGTTTTGATGGTTGCTTTTCTGGAAGGATGGAGATGGGCAAAAGGCCACCAATCAGACTGAACACTCTAAGTGGCAGCTTTGCACCAAAGGTTCATTTTCTATGTTAATCCTTGGTGAAAAAAATTAGCTACATGTTCAATCATCAGTGTTGCTAAATAATATTCTTGTTAATTTCAGCAGTTATTCTGATTAAAAATCACAGGTTTAAAGTTCACAAAGTACTGAGTGGATTCATTTATCATTATGTACTGAGCACAAGCCATATGCTAGGCTGTATGGCTACAAGTTCGAATACATTATCCAATACAAATGCAGTAAAAATTATGTCAAATAAATCCTAAAACTAGCATATCTAAAAACTAATCTAACTAATGAACAAGGTCAAATTGTTATTACAATAGAGCTTATTTATAATGCAATCTCTATGAAGAAACTGCATAATGGACTGAAATCTGACTTTTAACATAATAAATAATTATTTATAAATTTTCCTTTTGAAGAAATATAAGTGATTTATTCAAATGCAATAATTATGTATACAGCTTCATACCTGTTCTTCCAATAACTCCTGCCACAAAATGTTGATTTCCTGTAAACGATTCCAACGTTCTTCAGTCCATCGGCACACAGCCGTCCAGCGTTCACCGAGTTTCTAGAAAAGGAAAAACCGATCCTTTGTCAACAAAGCCTTAAGGGATAGTTATCACAATCCTTAAAGAAATTCTTGACATCCATTGTTCTTTATTACAGAGTAGTAATTATGAAAAATGTTATGAATGTTGCTTTAAATAATACAGATGAATTCTATAAAATTATAGATAAGACAAACTAATTTCCATAGATTTTAACTATTTCATATGACACAGTTAGAACATGGCACAACTTGAACTCTATCTTGTAACTTCTGACTCCAAACTCCAGCTCTTTTCTTTCACTATGGCTTTTATGAGAACTTGACAGTTTCACATATACCTTCAAAATACAGCAAACATATCTACTTTCAAGGCTTCCATTTTTTCAGGCTATAATTATCTTTAAGATAAAATTCAGTGCATGGCTTATTTCTTAACCATTTTTACATGCCAAGACAATCTTCATCGGTAGTACCAAAAATTATGAAAAAAAAGTTTTTAACTTATAAAAACTGTTTTGATTTGTTCTGTTTATATTGCATGATACACAGAAAATTCCACCAAACAGCAACAGAATATTCTAAGTATTAGCAAGACTAAATAAATAAATTTGATACATTTTAAAAATCAACCTTCATGATGACTTTCCCAACTAATTACTTTATTACCACTTTGTAAATAATGATTAACAAATTCTGTTTTATTTCTTCATTATTTACCTATGAGCAAGAATTATTTAATGCATATTATCTTATTTCAATTTTTATTATAAAAAGAGGCTTTTATTGCACAAAAGTAGAGAATGTAGAGCCAGAAGACAGATCTCTCGTCTCCACATGAAAACTCATTGCCTATTTAAACCTCAGGGCCTCCACTCAACCACTATGAATATCCTCACTATTAAACTGACAAGACATGAATGCCTACCTCTAAGATTACTGTAAAAACTAAATACTATTGCACCAAAATCTCAAAACTACAGCCCAGTTTTAAATGTTGCAAAAGAAAAAGAATTCCATATGATAATTTATAGTTACTAAAAATCATCAACTGAAAGTTACTGAAATCATCACCTGGCAACATTATATCAGGTAATCCAAGTTCAAATAAAATACAATTGACCCTTGAACAACTGGGCCGGTCCACTCATACTTGGAGTTTTTTTCGATAAATACAAAGGAAAAAATTTTAAAGATTTGTGACAAAAATTTGAAATGAAGATGAACCACACAGCCTAGAATATTAAAAAAAAAAATTAAGAAAAAGTTAAGCATTCAGGAATGCATAAAATGTCTGTAGATATGTATATAACATACAAAACATGTGCTAATGGACTATTTGTTACCAGTACAGCTTCCAGTCAACAATAGGCTATTGCTAGTTAAGATTTGGGGAAGTAAAAAGTTATACTAGGATTTTCAACTGCTTGAGAGGTCAGTGCCCCAAACCCCACATGTTTGAGAGTCAACTGTACCAAAAACTCTCTTTATAAAAACTTGTAAACATACATTACAGTCACTCAGCAAAAAGTAGCAAGTTGTCAGGGTTCCCAAAACTGATGGTGACATTTACACATTGATCTACTAAAGAAACAGGGATATTAAATCCTACATGACTGAAATTCTGAAACTTGACTTTTTTTTGCATATTCACTGGGCCCCACTCCCAGTGAGGCCCAGAATATACATTTTAACAAATTCATCAAGTGATTCTGAGCAAAGAAGTCTGTGGATCATTTCTTGGGATCAGTTCTTGAGCTTCAAAATCTTGTTAATACACTCAAAGGCTGAAGTAAATGAATGATACCTTGGTTCTCCTATAAACCCCCATGCTGTGGAACCCCAGCTAGGAAGTACAACCTAAAGAAGATGGTTTTATTCACTTAAGTAAACAGACTGAACATGAAGAATAGGAACAATGTGTGACTGGGTCTCAGACCCCAGGTGCCTTAGCACTATCCTACTTTATAAGTCTTTACCTGTAACTGATCTTCCAAAACAGCTGTAGCACTCTCGCCGCTGTTTTCATCAACAATCACCACCATGTGAGTCAGGGAATTCACTTTCACTTGTTCAGCCTCAAGATCATTTTGCAAACTCTACAGAAAAAATTCAGATAAACCATTATGTCTACTCTTTCCCATTTACATATTTAAAATCTACCCAGTTGTCAATAGTAATTAAGGACACTTAATGAAGCATCCTGTTTAAATTTCCAACCATTAGCCTAAGTGTTCTCCTAAGGAAACAAACCCATTATACATCTTTACATTTCATTATGAACCAAAGCAATTTGAAAATGCAATGTCATAACAGACTGCAAATATGATGTCATCACTTTTATTATTTTTATTTCAAGTTTTGGCTAAAAGAATAAGAGAAAAGGGGTCACATAATCAAGTTAAGTGCATACAGTAGGAATTAAAACTATAGAATCATTAAATCAAAAAAGTTCCAAATTTAAATACACAGAGTCAGAGATATTTTATCTAGTACAACACTGTATAAAGTGACATAAGTCAAATATGATTTGATAGTCAGAAGCTGTTCTGATTCGTTACCCAGGAAAGCAAGTGGTGTATACAATTTTCTTCCCACCTCTTCCATGGGAAGAGAATGCCAGGTCACAAAACATATATTTAGGTATATAGGTAATTTATTCAAATACTACCAATAGTGTTGTCAAATGCCTTGAGTTTTTGTGTTTAATGTATCCTTAAAGCTTAATTTACCCATTTATCTAGTTATTTCATTGAGAAATAAAATTCTCCAAACACTTTACAGAGAAGCTATTTTACTCTACCTTTCCTTGACTATGAAAAGTTATCTCCTAAATTTGTGATCTCACTCGTAGCTAAGTTGGTAAAGAATCGCCTGCAATACAGGAGATCCCAGTTGGATTCCTGAGTTGGGAAGATCCTCTGGAGAAGGGATAGGCTACCCACTGCAGTATTCTTAAACTTCCCTTGTGGTTCAGCTGGTAAAGAATCCATCCGCAATGCAGGAGACCTGGGTTCAATCTCTGAGTTGGGAAGATCCCCTGGAGAAGGGAAAGGCTACCCACTCCAGTATTCTGGCCTGGAGAATTTCATGGACTGTACAGTCCATGGGGTCACAAAGAGTCGGACATAACTGAGCAACTTTCACTTTTCAAACCACTCACAAAACTCGTGAATCCTCACCTAGGAAAAGAAGCAATAGCTTTCCTGGAAGGATTATGAACAGATCAATCTGAGGGTTTCCTTATTTTCCAACACGTTGCATTCCTGTAACAGACTAGGGTTCTTAACCACTCACGAGTCAAAAAAAACCCTTGAGAATCTTATGAACACTATGTACTTTCATAACAAACCTCTACATACCCATATAAAATTTGACCTGTGCTTTCATCTCTGACTCATAAAACCCACATCCCTATGCACTCCACCCTGCAAGCTACTGAGTACAAGAGCACACTAAAGTAGTGTCCCAGCTCTGTGCTAACGATAGATGCCATCAGCCCCTGAGAATTCTAAGTGCTGCTTTTTCATATTTGATAAGGTATAAAAGAAATATGAGCCAGATTTACTTTATGATCCTCCAGCAGCTTTTGCAGGGATTTTAAGTCATCATCCAGGGGGCAAGTTTCCATCTTTTGAATGCGTTCTTCCGTGAGCGTTAACCAGGCGGACAGCTGCTGAAGCTGTTTCCTCTGGAGTTCCATGAGGACATCGTGCAACCTGTCCAAGGGGAACAAAGCGTTATCCTCACTCCTTCTTCCCTTTTGCAAAGGTAAACACACATTCTAGGCATCAAGGAAATGGCGCAGGGAATACACTCTTGTCTAACGTTTTAAAGCAACATTTAGTCTTTAAATATAGAAACCAGCAAAAAAATTATTTTCTTCCTAAATGCAGTCAATTAAATGCACTCCAAAAATGCAAATAACACCACCTTCTATTTGTATCAGAATCATTGTTTCTTTAATCAGGAATTCCTGCCTACTAAATAGGTGGAAATTGCAATGGAATAGTTTGCTCCTTAACATACAATACATGAAATAAAATGAACTGTACTCTTAAAAAATATTACAAAATGGAATTCTAGATAAATAAAACATAGCTCTATCTTCATGTCAGAGTTGATGGTTAGCCAGCTTTAATACTGCAAAGTCCACACACAATGTCTTTGCCCTTTTTTTTGCTGATTTCTTTATGGCCACTTTTACCTTTTCATTTGGTTAACATATCAAAGGGGAAATAAAGATAAAAATTCCAGCAATGTCACATACAGAATAGAGTCAAAATTTGACAAGGCAAGTTCTCTGGTTATCTTGTTCCCACAGATATGTAGACTTTTACTTGTGTTAAAGTGGGCAACAGGGACTTTCAGTGGTTAAGACTTCACCTTCTAATGCAGAAGGTAAGGGTTCGATCCCTGCTCAGGGAATTAAGATCCCACAAGCCTTGTGGACAAAAAAACAGAACATAAACAGCAGAAGCAATATTGTAATAAACTCAATAAAGACTTTAAAAAAATTTTTTTTTAAGAAAACAACTAGGCCCCATCTTGCATCAGTGTTCACTCCCGGGCTTCCACTCACCGGGACTGTCTGTCCATACTTTCAACTCTGAGCGCCTCCCATCTGGCATTCAGCAGGGACATTTGTTCCTGAATCTCAAACTCTTCTTCATCTGTCAGAGTTCCTTGTGTTATCAGCTGGTTTCCTGCCTGCAAGACGTTCCCCACGCTACTCTGGTGAGCTGTCAGCTCCATCATGAAAGCCTGGGGAGGTACATCATTATGATCAATGAGCTGCTCATTGAAGAAAAGCAAATCTTAATAAATTNGAACCCACATCTCTTATGTCTCCTGCATTGGCAAGCAGATTCTTTACCACTAGTGTCCCCCGGGAAGCCCCTTTCCTCCAGTGCCAGTGAAGTTGCTCAGTCATGTCTGATTCTTTGCGATCCCATGAACTGTAGCCTATCAGGCTCCTCTATCCATGGAATTTTCCAGGCAAGAGTACTGGAGTGGGTTGCCATTTCCTTCTCCAGGGGATCTTCTCAACCCAGGGATAGAACCCAGGTCTCCCACATTGCATTACCATCTGAGCTACCAGGGAAGCCCCCTTCCCTCCCACTGGTAACACATTTTCCAGCAGCTTGAGTTAGACCCTTACAACTAGTTTGGACCATGGACAATTCTAGTGTAATAATAATAATACCTGCATAATTCCTTAAAACTTGTAAAATACATAGAGTGTTCCATTTGGTCCTTAAGAAATCCTTTGAGGGAATAAAGGGTATTGTTTGCCTCATTTTGTAGAGAGGGGAGGCTATGCTAAAGGAGGTTAAGTCACAAGTGCTGAGGTGTAAAAGGTCCTACAGCCAGGGCCAAACCTCCAAATGCAAGTTCCTTAGGTCCAATGAAGCACACATATTCAATAAAAGACATGGGAGAAGTCTCACAAAAGGGAGCAGTAATTCTGGGAATCTGCCTCAGAATTTGGCCAATGAGAGCCACCAGGGCAAACTCCACCTGTGTGAAGAGGCGAAACTCCAAAAGGAGTATAGAGGTTAAAGCTGGTCTTCACTTCCAGGACAGACTCTTGGCCTAACTCTAGGCAACAAAGGTTGTTCTTCAGCTCTTCATGCAGGGCTTTGAAAGGGCAGAACCGAGGAGGGGTATGCAGAATTCATTTTCTGTAGCTAGAGATAGAGGCGCTGGTGGAAAGTGACAATTTGGGGTGATATGCTCTGGGCACTGAGCTCCAATTCTATGCCAAGCCATCATCAGAGCTGATGACTGTTGCTCTCGATCTGTATTGTCTTCTGTCTCAGCCTGGAAAGAATCCTGGGGTGAGTTAGCTCAGTTCAGTCACTCAGTCGTGTCCGACTCTTTGTGACCCCATGGACTGCAGCACGCCAGGCCTCCCTGNGGAAGTAACCATGCAGACTTCAAATAAAGAAGACTTTGATCTACTTTTTTTTAAGCTCTGAATATTGGAAATAAGCAGTTGACCTAAGGAAAAAGATAAGATCAAAGAGGACTGTGTTACAACTGATAACATGAGCTATTTTTATGTCAGTGCTGATTATGCTACTATAGATCATTAACATGGAACTATGAGAAGATATAATAAATAAAACACCATGCTCACCCAAAAGGACTTGCTTAACTAAAATGACCATTTGTATTATTTTCAAACCCAAATAGCAAATAAGACCTGTCAATTAACATAACACCAAAAAACTACTTAATCAAATGAATTCTTCACATAACCCAATCACTACAATGCAATATATTCCTGAAATAGTAGGAAATTTTCATTATATACAAGTATACAAGAATACCAGATACAAGTTTGCTTAAACATATAACAAATAAAAATAACCACTTCCTAGGGAGCATTCAAAATTTAAAGACTTGACGTACTGATTAGCCATTTTATGTCTTAACTATAATAATACACTTCCAAAACGAGCAGTACTAAAGTGTTGATTTTAGTCAGTGGCTCCACTGAATCTACAAATTATGGTAAGATCAAAATTGAAAATTTAATTCCAACGTAGAGTTAATCACCCATGCCAATTTTATAATGAAGCCCTATTTAAAAATCTTAAGTACTCAAAAAAAAAAAAAAGTGTAAAGCAGAGACACTACTTTGCCAACAAAGGTCCACCTAGTCAAAGTTATGGTTTTTCCAATAGTTATGTATGAATGTGAGAGTTGGACTATAAAGAGAACTGAGTGCCGAAGAATTGATGTTTTTGAACTGTGGTGTTGGGGAGATCCAACCAATCCATCCTAAAGGAAATCAGTCCTGAACATTCATTAGAAGGACTGATACTGAAGCTGAAGCTCCAATACCTTGGCCACCTGATGCAAAGAACTGACTCATTTGAAAAGACTCTGATGCTGGGAAAGATTGAAGGCAGGAGGAGAAAGGAACGACAGAGGATGAGACGGTTGGATGGCATCACCAACTCAATGGCCATGAGTTTGAGCAAGCTCCGGGAGTTGGTGATGGACAGGAGGCCTGGCGTCCTGCAGTCAATGGGGTTGCAAAGAGTTAGACACAACTGAGTGACTGAAGTGAACTGAAGTCCTCAAATAATGCCATGAAATTTCTGTGGAGCAGAATTCAGTAAACAATATACATCAGGGTGTATCTCCTGATTAAGACACAGGCACCATGGCACATATATCCTGCTCATCAGCTACAGCTTACTTACTTCATGGGTTGCAAACTGGTCTTTGACTTCTTCCACATCATCAGAAATGTCATCCTGCTCCTGAAAAGCGTCCTCGGCAGAAAGCAACCAGGTCAGTACTTCCTCCAGTGCTATCTGATAGCTGTCTAGATCCATATCAACCTCTGTGACAGTGCTGGGGGTTTCAGCCCGGGGACTCTCTTGCTCCTCCTCTGGTGCTGAGCTCTATAAAAACAAATCCAAGAAAATCCACAAGCATCATGAAGACCAGGAAGTGTTCAACCAAGGCATACTGGATGGAGACCCAAGGTAAACACCACTGTGTCTTAAGGCATCCGTTGGATTCTCAGGAGCTGAGTGAGCAATGCTGTGAACTAGTCATAAAACATTTATTCATGCCAGGATGGCAAAGAGTACAAAAGCTGTATCCCTCATGGATTCTACACTCAGACATACTCTAATGTAGCTGTTGTTGCTGTTCAGTCGCTCAGTCCTGTCCAACTTTTTGCAACCCCATGGACTGCAGCACACTAGGCTTCCCTGTCCTTCCCTATCTTCCAGAGTATATAGTTGGGAAGAGACAAATAACCCACATGAATCACTTCTGAACAAAAATAAAAAGGCTCTTAACAAAGTTATAAATCCCATGAGTCTAACAAGGGATGTTATTTGAATTCATCAAGGGACAGATCAGGATGTTTCACAGAGGATCTGGAACATGCTGGACCTTGAAAGGGTAGATATCATTTAAAGAGAGCAATTAGAACCCTTGTTAAATTGCTTTTACTGAATAGCATTTTAGCATTGCATTTTAGACATAAAAGACAGCCATACATATACAGGCTACTGTACTGATATTTTTCTGAGGCAGTAGCCCTCTAGTTTACTAGCTGTTTTTGTTTGTTTATTTTAAAAGCCTGTGGAATAAGTTATTCCAAGCACCTTCTGTGCAATGGAGTATTTTCTTATATACTTCAGATTTGTATAACCAAACTAACCACCTATCTCATTCACTAGTTCCCTTCCAGAGCAAAGTTCTTTAAAATTTGCCTACAGCCTGTCTCTTATCCACAATTTTCATGTATCTGAAACATACCAAAATGTATAGAAAACAACATAAGAAAAGCTCATGTATTTAACAACTACTTTTGTTAGCTCCCTTTCATGATGATCAGATTGGTCCCAATCACACCCCTGGAAAGCATTTTGCCACTGTTAGCAATAACCTTCTCAATGACAAATCCATTCTTCTAGCATCATCTTTAGGATGATCATGTAATGAACACAAAACCAGAACATTTTTTATAACCACAGTGCTAGAACCACATACATAAACCAGAACTGTTTAAAGCAAACTCAGAAGTCTGGTCACCTTCTGTTTCTTAAGCTCTCAGTGGCATCCTGTACATCTGACCTGTCCCCACCCTCTCAAAGTTCTCCTTTCCCTGCTTTAATAACACTGCCTTGGTTTTTCTCCTAGTTCAAAAGCATTTGCCAACATGTAAGTAATGAAGCTCCTCAAAATTAAGTCCCAGGCCCTTTTTTAATTCTCTTTATGTACTTTGCCTGCAAGGCTTCATCCATTGCTATTAGATTTCAAGAACCTTCTATTAATATATCTTATTACCTTTATATTTCTCATCCCAAACTCCTCTGTCCCACCTTCCTTAACATTTCCACTTCAATTTTTCATAGGCATATCAAACCTTGTCAATATTTAAACCCTTCATTTTTCCCCCCAAACCTCTCTGGGCTTCCCGTTTCAGTAAATGGCTCCTCCGTGCACTTAACTAACTCCTCCAGGTAAACACCAGGGGGCCAGACGTGGTTCCTCTTTTTCTTTCCCCTCCTACATTTAATATGGGTAAGTAATTCCTACCTTCAAAATTTATCTCAAACCCATCCAGGTCTTTCCATCTTCACAATTGTCATTTGACCTCAGGACTACAACAGCCTGATCACCAGTGTCTTCAGTTCCCTATTACTATCCAAACTTCTACCTCCACCATCCACTTCTCACAGAGCAGCCGGAATGATGTTTGGGAAATGCAATTATCAATCCTAAGACTTCCCTGCTTAAAATCTTTCACTGCTTTCTCAATTCTCTTAAGATACAATTGAAAATTCTTAACATAGTTTGTAAAAATACTGTGACAGCAAGAAACAGACTGAGAGAGAGAGAGAGAGAGTGTGTGTGTGTGTGTGTGTAGGGCTGGATTTCAATTAGGTTAATCAGGGAAGTCTTTTCTGAAAAAGTTCCATTGAAACTAGGGAAAGATGGGAAGCTTGCCATGCAAACACTGGGTGGAGGAGCGTTTCATGGAGATCAGCCCACAGGTACAAGAATTTGGCGGCAGGAGAGGAGAAGTCCACCACGACTGGAGTACACTGGCCTGAGATGAGTTGGGGCAGTGGGCTGGGCCTTGTAAACTACAAGAGGAGATGAGGTCTTTAACAAGTATGAGAGCTGGAACAGAAAGTAAACACACCCCAAGATATTTTGAAGGAAGAATCCAAAGGGACCCGGTAAATGACATGCAAGAGCTAAAAACAGTGAATCAGTGAGCCCATAGATGCAACACTGGATAATTAGGAGACAGATGATGCCAAAGAGAGAGAAGGAAAAATGAATTAAGCTCTGGACCTAAAACTCTGAAACTAGAAAGCCAGCAAAATCCTGGAGATCATTTAGTACCCAACCTCCATAGTCTAATGAAGATATCTGAGAACTAGGAAACTTAGTGACCAGCTAAAGGTTATTAAGATAGCCACTAGGATCTATGAGGTGAAAAATGGAAGGCATTATCTAACTGCAAGTATTCAGAAGGTATTCATTCAAATAAGAGGAGATTTTTGACTGAGAGATCAATTTCAAGAGAAATTCAGGAATTATTTACTGATCACCTAATGCTCTAAGCACATATCTGTAGAAAGAGAGAGGAAGGTGGGCTATTAGCATTCATTGAAAAGTAAAAGACAGCAAGATAGGTCAAAGAGTAGATGATTACAACTTGACCACATCCTATTTCTTCCATTAACCTAATTCAACTTCTAAGGCATTAATGAAAGCATGCAAATGAAGAGTTTAATATCAATAAACTGATTTTTTTATTATTCAGTTATACATATACATGTATCTGGGCTTCCCTGGTACCTCAGACAGTAAAAGAAGCCACCTGCAATGCAGGAAATCTGGGTTTAATCCCTAGGTTGGGAAGACGCCCTGGAGAAGGGAATGGGAACCCACTCCAGTATTCTTGCCTGGAGAATCGGTGGACAAAGGAGGCTTGTGGGCTCCAGTCTACGGCGTCATAAAGAGTTAGACACGTCTGAGCCACTAACACATACGCTCACATATACACACACACACACGTATCTATAGTCTTTCTAAAATTCTTTTCCCAGTTAGATTGTCAGTGAATATTGAGCAGAGTTCCCTGTGCTAGACAGTAGGTTATCCATTTTAAATATAGCAGTGTGTAAAAGTCAATCCCAAACTCCCTAACACACCTGCTCTGAATCAAACAGCATGTTTATGCAAAAGCATGATTATCTTAGGCCCTAACTCTATATGAAACATATTTTTTCCCTTTTAAAAAGTAAAATCACTAAAGTTGTGGTTTTCCATTACATGCATATGATGGAGACAGCATGCTAACTGATAAACTGAAGCTCTGATGCTGAGAAACCAAGATCTTCTCAGTCAAAAAACAAATCCTCAGAATTCTCTTACCTATTACCTTACAAAAAACAAATACGGCAAGTCAAATATACTAGTAAAAATTTACCTGTACCTGTATGTTAATTTCTCCTTCTTCACATTCTTTCTTATATTTCCTTGGAAGTGTTTCTACCTCACGGATGGCATCTATAGTAACTTGCTGAGGTAGCACTTCGAACAAAGACGTTAAGTACATAATTATGGATTTCTTGTCAGGAAGCTGAACAGCAACATCTAATAGTAAAAGAAAATAAGAACCAGCTTAAATTAGATGTCCAAAGTATGTGAATTGCTCAATATTAGATATAAAATAACTGTCCTCAGTGCCCATAAACAATACTGGTATACTATCTTCGCAATACCACAGCTTGGTAACTTTCACATAATATATGAGACACAGATAAAGATGATTACCTATGGATTTTTGTGCAATATCCCATTTCTTAAAAATCTTCCCTAAAAGTTTCCCCCACAAGGCTAAAAGGTAAGCTACCATGTACGGTAATGTCACAGATTTCATTCATATTATGAAAATAAATCTAGACTTCAGTTTTGCAACATTCATAAGTAAAGTTTTCACATGGTCTATAAGAAGCTTGTTCATACAAAAAACACATTTTAATGAAATGAACCAAACACTAAATTGTTTGTCTAATACTTTTGTTTTCCTAAAACATTAAATCTTATGCTGGTATTTATTAACTATTCTCCAGTGACATAATTAAATTTCCTCCTGAAGGATCCTAGAAATTGTTACGCACAAAAGTGTCTATTATGTCTAGAATAAAATGTCTTGTACCATATTTCAAAAGGAAAAACACTTCCTTAACTCTCACAATTCTTTCTACAAAGTGAGAACAACAACAACAAACAAACAAAAATACTGCATTTAAAGTATTCAATAAAATTATAAAGCAAAACCAAGGTTGAAATTAAACACTGAACAATACCTTCAGGATCTAATAGCTTTTCAATTCCCAAATAAGTTTGAGCCTTGCTGAAGGCATGTTCAAGTCTCTCAGTTGGGGACATTTTGACAACTCTATCCCAGCTGAAGAGATCAGGTCTGAAATTAGCATGCAAATAAAATTCAGTGATGATCAAATACATGGGGGAAAAGTTGTTACTGTTGTAATCATATACATTTCAGTTGTTTACTTTTTTATTTGTGACTATAAATTTAAAAGTTTATCTCTTCTATCCCAAAAGCTTGTCAAATATATAATACTTTATAAAATAATCTATAAATATGAAAATGACAGGTAAAACATTCTAAGATTTTTGTATTGGTTAAATATGCTGTTAAAATTCTGGAGTAGCCACTGAAATGATATAATATTTTCCAAACAGTGAAAGAAAGAAAAAAAAAGGAGGAAAAACCTACAAGAAGACAAGAAGAAAAAGTAAGAAAATGAGCTCAAAATAAATTTAAGAATGAACTTCTGTAAATACATCAGTTATCACAATAATGTTAATGGACTAAAATCTCTGATTAAAAGACCAAGATTAGCAGAATAGAAAATCCAGCTCTAATCACTTCACAGGATATTTCTAAGGCAAAAATCCCTAAGAGAATTTCCATCCACTCTGCTCCATAGAGTTATTGTTTAGTATTTCATTTCTATCATGATTTTCTTTTAATCCCACAAATTGGACATTATTGTCACCTGACTGCTTAAAAGCTGATCATTTTCTTTGTGCTCTATCTGCTCTGGCACCTTGGACCAGCCTACCTTTCTGCCCAGTGTCCTCTCTGACTCCATCTCCTGTTACACCCCTTACTCACACCCCTGCACCCAGGGACCTCCCACATGCCAGGTAATTCCTCTCATCTTGCCTGACAGATATTTCTTCAGCAATTTTTACCACTTCTATATGCTACACAACTTACATTTCCATTTTTTTCAATTGTCTGCCTTCCTCTATTTGAACATTAATTCCAACAAGGAGGACTGGGATTTTTGCTTTCTTTTTATCTCTGTTCTACATCCTATGCCCAGCACACAGAAGACACTCCATACATTTTTGTTCAGTCAAGCAACAGATAGAAAAATGTTTTAGCTACAATTCAAGTTTTCTGGCAGCATCTCTCAACCAACAGAGGACAACCTCCTTAAACTGATAAAGGAGATGAAGACTGGGTTTTTTTAAATCAGATAAAAGGTATATGAAAAAAAAACTAGAGCAAATTATGGCATTATGGTAAAACATTAAACAAGACATTCTGCCTCAGTACTACCAATTTAGATCAATACTGTATTGAAGGACAAGGCAGAAATGAAGGGGAAAGGGAAGAGGAGGGAAAGAAAGAGGAAAGGAGGGAAGGAGAGAAAAATGATTATAATTCATTAAAAAAAAACCTATAGTAACAAAATAAAACCTACAATAACAAATTCAAAATTTATTAGAATTTAATAATCATCTAGATATAAGCCATAGAAAAGTCAACTGCATTTTTATATATCAGTAAAGAACATACAGGAAATAAAACTTGAGACAATAAATAATTTTTACAAGAGGGATAAAACATAACAAATTTTGCCTTTCACAATTAAATTCTTGCTGCATCTGGAATTTATTTGGGATATGGTGATGCAGGGATCCAATTCATGTGTTTCCACTTATTTCATACCATCTATTAATCTGTAGCACTGGCTCAGCTGTAGATCAGAATGGAGCTATTTCTGAGCTATTTATTCCCTTAGGTTGAACTACATGAAACTGCCATTCTTATGTGTCAAAAACAGTCAAATATTGGCAATTTCTTATGCTTCAGCTTATTATTACATTGTATGTTATTTGTAGTGCTATATAGTCTCAATTAATATAGCTTCATAACTAGTCTTGCTTTCTGTTTGGAAAGTACTTTAGCCTGTCTCTTCACGAGTGCAGTGGCTCCTTTTGATCCCTTGGTCTTTTATTATAGAATCAGACCCTGATCACAAGTTTCATGGAAAAAAAAATCATTTATCTATTTTTAATTGGGATTGCACTAAATTTATAGTTTTTTCTTTTAGCAGAAGGCTGAAAAGTATCACAATTCTTTGTGTATATTATTGGTGTAGTGCGGAATGAGTGGGCTTGAACTATGTGAATTATTTTACATTTTTTAACTTACAAATACATACAAGAAATCATGGATTTTGTACACTGTGGCATTTAAGTCCTATGGAAACAAAATGTGATGGGTGGTTTTTTTTAATGATATTTCTTTTTTTTATGTTTTCAGAGAGCACGTACAGAGGAGAGAGTGGTCGTGGGAAGGGACCCTAGGAGGGATTAAGTAGGGAGAGACAGAAAGAATGTACAGATTTGTACAAATCTCACTTATGTCGGTGGAGCACGGCATTAAAGGCAAGCCCATCTGTCCAGCTGGTGGTGAAGTTGAGGACGTTGACCTGACTGTATGGCCTCGTGGACTGGCGCACCCAGCTCAGCAGGATCTTCTCACTGTTTGTCTGCTGCAGGTCTGACATGATATCCTTCATGACATCTTTCACCTGTTCAAATGAAACAACACCTGAATAACTCCAAGTAGTAATTAGAACCAAGTCCTTGAATAAGGAATGCTATATTCACGATCTATTGGGCCAGGCTGATGGTATTCATTTTATTTCAAAACTTTCCTTTAAACACTGGAAAAGGAAAGTTTTTAACATATAATGATTTAAACATTTTAACATTAATGATTTTGATTTAGAGGTCATTTTAACCTCACCTTTACATATCATGGCATTTTCTACATCTTAGCAATATTTTTAATACATTTGGTTACAGTGAACATTCATTTCATAGCCACAAAAAATATTTTAAAACTATACTTTTGCAAACATCTTTTAACAGGAGGAAAACTCAGTTTTTACTTTCTACAGAAATGAGAAAGAAGGGAAGAATTTGGTTGACTACGAAATCCAAGAATGAATTGCATTTCCTGATAGCAGTAACAATTAAAATCTAGAAATAATATTTTATGTTATTATTCTAAATTAATATATATGTTTTAAGGAAGTGTTCAAATAATGATGTGAACATTAAAAAAAACACACAAGAGCCAACTTAAAGGGACTTATAAAATAAATAATGATAGTGAAAGATAATAACCTACTAAATAAATAAAAGTCCATCAGTGTGCACAGATATAAATGAATAGATAGAAACAGAGAAACAAGAGACAAGGGAAAGCTCTTTCTCACAAGTGGAAAGATAATTAACAAATGTAGAAGAAATGATGAAATTAGAAAATCACTTTGCCAAGCACCATAATAATAACTGATGGCTCAGTGGTAAAGAATCCGTTTGCCAGTGCAGGAGACATTGGTTCAGTCTTTGGGTCAGAAGGATCCCCTAGAGAAGGAAATGGCAACCCACTCCAGAATTCTTGCCTTGGAAATCCTACAGACAGAGGAGCCTGGCAGGCTACGGTCCATGGGGTCACAAAAGAGTTGGACATGACTTAGCCACTAAATAACAAGAACTACAAATGGATCTTAAAAATAATGGACAAAAGTTTAATAAGTAGCTGAATATTTACAAAGTCTCAAAATATATCTCCACAAGATACTTTTCAATAACAAAGGGCAGTCACCTTACAGTGGAGACACTGGCAGAGTTCACCTTACCCAAATGATGAGTTAATACAGCCGGAAAAAAAATACCAGACAGCATGCGCTTTGTGATATGGTATATTAAGAAAAACTCAGCATCATTTTTGTGGCATTTATCCCACAAATGAATAACCTAAATCTAATCATGAGGAAATATCAGTCAAACCCACATGGAAGAACATTCTACAAAATAACTATGCAGTACTCTTCAAAAACGTCAGTATCACAAAGTGCAAAGAAATACTCAGAAATTATGCCAGATTAAAGATGACTAAAAAGACAATAAAAAATAATATAATTCATAATCCTGTATTCTTTTCTCTAAATGATATTATTAGGGCAATTGACAAAATCTCCATCAGATCTCTAGATCACATAATTATTTTGTTTCAATATTATCTTCCTGATTTTACTAATTATATAGTGTTTGTTAGTTTGATTAATATTAACATTATAAATATTATAATAATGTATAAATATATTTATAACAATATATAAATACTATGTATTTGACATTTTATATTATTTTAATATATTGTAGTTATATGAGAACTTCTTGTTTTTAGAAAAATAATTTGCTTTTACAAAATACACACTTAACTATTTAGTGAAAGAGGGACAGAGAGAGAGAAAACACAAAAATACAAATAGCTGTTAACATTTGGAAAATCTGAGTGAAAAGTATCCAGGAATTCTTTGAGTTATTTTTGCAATGCTTCTATAAGCCCAGGATTTTTAAATTTTAATATTTAAAAAATAGATACTTTTTCTCTATAGAGCAGTTTGTCAGGCTTTTCATTCCAAGTAAGTTGAATTATATCTTTTATCCAAATTCGTATGTTGAAATCCTAACCCTCAGCACCTCGCCATAGGGATGTATTTAGAAATAGAATCTGTAAAGAAGTAGTTAAGGGCTAATCCAGTATGACTGGTATTTTGGAATAAGCAAAGGAGATTAGGACACAGACATGCACAGACCACATGAGAAGCCAAAAAGAAGGTAGCCACCTACCAATAAAGGAGAAGAAACGAAACTTGCTGACACCTGGATCTCCAATTTCTAGCCTCCAAACTTGTGAAAAAACAAATTTCTATTGTTGAAGCCACCCAGTTTGTGGTACCCTGTGGCAGCTCTAAGAGACTAATACACATATGATCCATTCCCAATTCCTATTAAGAAGTAATTGAAAATTTCCCCACCTGCCAGTGCAAAATGATGCTCCAAAGTAATCCTAAAGTCAGTTTGTGATTTCCATCTACAATGTCCGTTCCTCCTATATTCACTAAATCCACCTAGTAAAATGAAAAAATAACTTTTAAGACAATTTTTCTACAGAAACCCAGGTTTTTGGTTTAGCACATTTGGACAACAATGTAAGTAAATGATAAGAAAAATTTCACTTTAGAGAGTCAGGTAAACCTAAGTCACAAAAATGTATTACTTAAACAATAGATCAATAAAGTAATCACAAAAAAGCACAACTATTCTTTCACTCATAGAAAAGGTTCAATACTTCTCATATGAGAAATGTTTCGAAAAATTGGTTGACACCGCTGCCCAGAGCAAGTGGCTGGTTTCATAATAAATCATCCCAGTGGCATCAAAGGACCCCCAAAGTCACACGACAAACTTACATTATTCTGATGTAAAACCTGCAGCACTCTGTTGACATTATTTAAAGCGTGCACCCTTGTGGAGCCACGTTCTTTCGGCTGGAAAGCAAAACACAAAAGCAAATGAGACAGTGTCCCTCCATGTTGCTGCCAATCATTGCCATTGAGATGCACGTGAAACAGCAGCTCAGCCTACAGATCCACTCTGTGCTAGGAGCCCACGCTGGGTTCTCAGGCCACCATGGAGGCCAGCACTGACAGAATGCAAATCCTCGCACAAATAGCATCCTAAGATAGTGGTTCCTTAGCATGCCTGAACACTGAAATTCCCTAGGGATCTTCCCAAAACACCAATGCTGTGTCCAATCCCACTCCCTACGATTGTGTTTTAAGGAGTCTTTAGTGTAGTCTGGTTTGGGAATTTGTACAAGATTTCCCTGATGATTCTAAGGTACAAACAAGCTTGGGAACCAATGCTCCACGAGGGAAAGAGCTTATTCTGTCTCAGTTGGGCTGACGGCACAAAGATTTAGAAGTTATGTCACCTCCACCTGCACGAGTGTATACAGAGCAGAGAGGATTCAGAGGTGCTATTCTAGGATCCAGACAGCATTACGAGGGCCTGCTGGGAAGACTGCAATTGCCAGCTGGGGAAAGGTGACCTGGGAGGCTTCTTTCTGCCTCACTGGCCAGGGAATCTTATCTAAGAAAGGGATCAGTTTCTCCAATAGGTGCCTGGCCACCATCTGGTGCAAAAGGTAGAGTATAACAACCCACACTCTAGCAAGAAAGAAATTCATCTTCAGAAGTGCATCTCTCTAGACCTTTTATAGTAATTCTACCGCTAGTGTCAAAGTTTGTGCCCATAAAATGCATCCTCTTCATTGGCAAACTTACTTCTGTGTGAGTATTAGGTATCGTACACCTAAAGTGATAGAGTTGGATTTGATGATGAAACAAACATGAAGAGAATACAGAAAATCTGAATAAAAATAGACGTCATCAGTTTTGATAACTTTTTTTAACCATTTGTTAAATAACATTAAACATACTTGTTTCTACTTTCCACTATTCAGAATATCATACCTTCTTTACATATCCATCCTTCTTTGTAATTCTCTACTGCCTGAGAGCAATAAAAATAAAAAGTAATTTTTTGGATAAAAACAGAGTCCTCAATAAAGCCTAAATAAACTCCATCAAAAAATTCATTAAAACCCTTTTTTAATGTTCCTATATCAGCTTTTACATTGTAAGGACACCCAGAGGGTCTTCAAGTATCAGTCATAAGAGATACTCCATTAGACTGGTTCTAGAAGATAACATCTCTCACCAGTGAGGTTCCCGTGAGGCCTTCTAGAAGATCCAATAGCTTCCTTCCATCCTTGAGGTCTGTGAACATATCACTGATGGGTGGTTTTCCACTCTATAAAAGAAATGTACAATATCAGCAGCAGAAATTTCACATATAAATTGCTATTTTTTTTTTTTTCAGTTACAAGTCTGGGTGATCAGCAGACAATACAAATCTGCCTTGTATGGAAAAAAGTACAAAGAACTTTGAATTCTATAACAAATGTTATAAGAAAGATATAAACTGTATTATTTCTTAGAAAAGGAGTAAATTAAACTGTGGTTAATGTCAATATGCTTTGACTATGGTAACTATGGTTGACCATTGAACAACACAGTTTAAATCCTACAGGTCCACCTACAGGTGGATTTTTTTTTTTTAATAGTTAATACTACAATTTGGCAATAAGGAGTTCATGATCTGAGCCACAGTCAGCTCCAGGTCTTGTTTTTGTTGACTGTATAGAGCTTCTCCATCTTTGGCTGCAAAGAATATAATCAATCTGATTTCGGTGTTGACCATCTGATAATGTCCATGTGTAGAGTCTTCTCTTGTGTTGTTGGAAGAGGGTGATTGCTATGACCAGTGCGTTCTCTTGACAAAACTCTATTAGCCTTTGCCTGCGTCATTCCGTATTCCAAGGCCAAGTTTGCCTGTTACTCCAGGTGTTTCTTGACTTCCTACTTTTGCATTCCACTCCCCTATAATGAGAAGGACATCTTTTTGGGGTGTTAGTTCTAAAAGGTCTTGTAGGTCTACATAGAACTGATCAACTTCAGCTTCTCCAGCGTTACTGGTTGGGGCATAGGCTTGGATTACCATGATACTGAAATGGTTTGCCTTGGAAACAAACAGAGATCATTCTGTCATTTTTGAGATTGCATCCAAGTACTGCATTTTGGATTCTTTTGTNTTATTGAGCTCCATCCATGTTGCTATAAATGGCATTACATTATTTCATTCTTTTTTTATGACTGAGTTGTATTCCATTGTGTGTATATGTGTAATCATGTATGTGTACATATATATGTGTGTGTATATATATATATGTATGTATCCGTTCCTCTGTTGATTGCCTTCTTTAGCTTTTTCCATTAGACTGTTTCTATATTTTGACTATTCTACATAGTGCTGCTGTAAACGTAGAGGTGCATGTATCTTTTAGAGTTAGTCTGGGTATATTTCAGGAGTAGGATTGCTGGACTATACATTATATGTTAGTTTTATAGGTTAGATTATATGTTAGTTTTATTTTTAGTTTTTTTTAGAACCTCTATACTGTTTTCCATAGTGACTGTACCAATTTACATTCCCATGATGCACACACATTCCCATCATGACTATAGGAGAGTTCCCTTTTCTCCATACTCTTTCTAGCATTTATTATTTGTAGACTTTTTAATGGTGGTCATTCTGTCTGATGTTTGATGATGCTTCATTGTAGTTTTAATTTGCATTTCTCTGATAATTAATGATGATGAGCATCTTTTCATGTAGTCTTTTCATGTTGGCTATCTGGATGTCTTCTTTGAACAAATGTCTATTTAGGTCTTCTGTTCATTTTTCAATTGTGTTGCTTGGTGTTTTTGTTATTGAATTGTTGAGGCTGTTTGTATATGTTGTAAATTAAGCCCTTGTCAGTTACATTATTTGTGAATATTTTCTCCCAGGCCATAGATTTTCTTTTCACTTTTCTGTGGTTTCTTTTGCTGAGTAAAAACTTATGAGTTTGATTAGGTCAACATAGTTATTTTAAGTTCTTTCTCTGATAATTACAATACATAGTTATATCTGAGTCTTGTTCTGATGCCTACTTTATTTCTTCAGTCTGTGCTTTTTTTTTAATCTTTTGTAGTACCTTAGATTTTATTGGGCTTCCCAGGTGGCACTGGTAAAAAATCCACCTGCCAATGAAGAAGATGCAAGAGATAGAGGTTTGATCTTTGGTCAGGAAGGTCTCCTGGAGTATGAAATAGCAAACCTCTCCAGTATTCTTACCTGGAAAATCCATGGACAGTGGAACCTGGTGAGCTACAGTCTATGGGACTGCGGACAGTTGGACACTTCTAAGTGACTGAGCACATAAGTTTTTATTAAACATTGGATATCTTGCAATAGATAATAGGGCCTGAAATCAGTGAGCCTTTAATGTGAGGATTTATTTTCATCATATGGCTAGAGGTGAGTTTGCTTAGTGTTTGCTGGAGCTGTGCCTGCTAAAGGCTTGATTCTTTTGGAGTCTTTTTCTTTTTTTTTTCTCCTCTCCTAACTTTGGGTTTCTTTCACTCCTCATCAGAAAAAATCTGTGTCTTACAGTTATCTCAGCCATAATCTGCTTTTAAAAAATTGGACCTCTGTTGTGCTGGCAAGTGGAGAAAGAGAAATATTCTATAATCTTATGTTTAAATCTGTCTTCCTGTGAGCTGTGACTCTTGGCTGACTTTCACAAGTGTTCCTGTGGTGTCATAGCCCCCATCCCATGCCCTGCCACCACTAATAAATGAGTCAGAAAGGCTTGGTGGGCTCAAGTGTTTAAGAATCCCTTCCCAGGGGCCCAGAGACAGGACTTGTCTTTGCTAAAATCTTTGCTAAGCTCTTGTTGTGAAGGACATGTAATACTGCCATTTACCTTTTCAAATTTGAAGTGACTTCGTTTTAGGTGAAGTATTGTTTAGTGTCCTGTTTATAGTCAGTTTGATAATTTCTACCTTATAATTTGTTTTCAGATCATTTATTGCTCATGTGATTATGGATATGGTTGGGTTTTAATTTTCCATTTTGTTTCTTCTTTGCTATTTGTCTCATATGCCCTTTCTCCAATTTATACGTCTCTCCCTTCCTTCTTTTAGAATAATTAAATGTTCTAACGATCTCATTTTATTTTTCATATTGTTCAACTCTTTGCAATCTCATGGACTGTAGCCCACCAGGCCCCTCTCTCTGTGGGATTCTCTGGGCAAGAATACTGGAGTAGGTGGCCATATGTTTCTCCAGGGGATCTTTTATCCCAGGGATCGAACCTGGATCTCCTGTATTGTAGGCAGATTCTTTACTATCTGAGCCATATTAGAATGACAGCTGAATTATATAGTTCTACTTTTTTATTTTTATTTTCAGAGTTGGTTCTAGGTTTTAAAACATACATCCTTTTTTAATTAATTTATTTTTTAAAAGGATAATTGTTTTACAGAATTGTGTAGGTTTCTGCCAAACATCAACATAAATTAGCCATAGATATTCCTCCTTCCTCATCCCACCCATCTAGGTTGTTACAGAGCCCCTGTTTGAGTTCCCTGAGTCATACAGCAAATGCCCAATACTATCTGCTTTACATATGGTAATGAAAGTTTCCATGTTTCTCTTTCCATACATCCCACCCACTCCTTCCTCCCCAATACCCCTCGCCTCAGTCCACAAGTCTGTTCTCTATGTCTGTGTCTCCAGTTTCATCAATACCATGTTTCTAAATTCCATGTGCATGAATTAGTATACGGTATATGTTTTTCCCTTTCTGACTTACTTCATTCTGTATAATAGGCTCTAGGTTCATCCGTATCACTAGAACTGACTCAAATGTGTTCCTTTTATGGCTGAGTAATATTCCATTGCGGATATGTACCACAGCTTCCACATCCATTCATCTGTCGGTGGACATCTGGGTTGCTTTCATGTTCTAGCTATTAGAAATAGTGCTGCAGTGTACATTTGGATGCATGTGTCTTTTTCAGTTTTGGTTTCCTCAGGGTATATGCTGAGTGGTAAGATTGCTGGGTCATATGGTGGTTTTATTTTTAGTTTTTTTTTTTTTGAATCTCCATACTATTTGAATAGTGGCTGTATCAATTTACATTCCCAAAACAGTGAAAGAGAGTTCCCTTTTCACAACACCCTCTCTAGCATTTACCATTTGTAGACTTTTTGAAAACGGCCCTCTGACCAGTGTGAGGTGATATTTAATTGTAGTTTTGATTTGCATTTCTCTAATAATACGTGATGTTGAGCATCTTTTCATGTGGATATTGGCCATTTGTGTGTCTTCTTTGGAGAGATGACTGTTTAGGTCTTTTTCGCACTTTTTGATTGGGTTGTCTGTTTTTCTGGTATTGACTTGTATGAGCTGCATCTATATTTTGGAAATTAATCTTTTGCCAGTTATTTCATTTACTATTATTTTCTCCTATTTTGAGGGTTGTCTTTTCACCTTGTTTATAGTTTCCTTAGAGATGGGAATACCAGACCACCTAACCTGCCTCCTGAGAAATCTGTATGCAGGTCAGGAAGCAACAGTTAGAACTGGACATGGAACGACAGACTGGTTCCAAATAGGAAAACGAGTACGTCAAGGCTGTATATTGTCACCCTGCTTATTTAACTTCTGTGCAGAGTACATCATGAGAAACACTGGACTGGAAGAAACACAAGCTGGA
>SJYV01010363.1:92122-111571 GCA_006410875.1 Neotragus pygmaeus | reverse complement strand
TTTTTTTTTTTTCAGTTACAAGTCTGGGTGATCAGCAGACAATACAAATCTGCCTTGTATGGAAAAAAGTACAAAGAACTTTGAATTCTATAACAAATGTTATAAGAAAGATATAAACTGTATTATTTCTTAGAAAAGGAGTAAATTAAACTGTGGTTAATGTCAATATGCTTTGACTATGGTAACTATGGTTGACCATTGAACAACACAGTTTAAATCCTACAGGTCCACCTACAGGTGGATTTTTTTTTTTAATAGTTAATACTACAATTTGGCAATAAGGAGTTCATGATCTGAGCCACAGTCAGCTCCAGGTCTTGTTTTTGTTGACTGTATAGAGCTTCTCCATCTTTGGCTGCAAAGAATATAATCAATCTGATTTCGGTGTTGACCATCTGATAATGTCCATGTGTAGAGTCTTCTCTTGTGTTGTTGGAAGAGGGTGATTGCTATGACCAGTGCGTTCTCTTGACAAAACTCTATTAGCCTTTGCCTGCGTCATTCCGTATTCCAAGGCCAAGTTTGCCTGTTACTCCAGGTGTTTCTTGACTTCCTACTTTTGCATTCCACTCCCCTATAATGAGAAGGACATCTTTTTGGGGTGTTAGTTCTAAAAGGTCTTGTAGGTCTACATAGAACTGATCAACTTCAGCTTCTCCAGCGTTACTGGTTGGGGCATAGGCTTGGATTACCATGATACTGAAATGGTTTGCCTTGGAAACAAACAGAGATCATTCTGTCATTTTTGAGATTGCATCCAAGTACTGCATTTTGGATTCTTTTGTTGACCATGATGGCTACTCCATTTCTTCTAAGGGATTCCTGCCAATAGTAGTAGATATAATGGTCCCATCACTCCATGGGAAATAGATGGAGAAACAGTGGAAACAGTGTCAGACTTTATTTTGGGGGGCTTCAAAATCACTGCAGATGGTGATTGCAGCCATGAAATTAAAAGACACTTACTCCTTGGAAGGAAAGTTATGACCAACCTAGATAGCATTTTAAAAAGCAGAGACATTACTTTGCCAACACAAGTCCATCTAGTCAAGGCTATGGTTTTTCCAGTGGTCATGTATGGATATGAGAGTTGGACTGCAAAGAAAGCTGAGTACCAAAGAATTGATGCTTTTGAACTGTGGTGCTGGAGGAGACTCTTGAGAGTCCCTTGGACAGCAAGGAGATTCAACCAGTCCATCCTAAAGGAAACCAGTCCTGGGTGTTCTTTGGAAGGACTGATGCTGAGGCTGAAACTCCAATACTTTGGCCACCTCATGAGAAGAGTTGACTCATTGTAAAAGACCCTGATCCTGGGAAGGATTGGGGGTAGGAGGAGAGGGTGATGACAGAAGATGAGGTGGCTGGATTGCATCACTGACTCAACGGACATGAGTTTGGGTGAACTCCAGGAGCTGGTGATGGACAGGGAGGCCTGGCGTGCTGCGATTCATGGGGTTGCAAAGAGTCAGACACGACTGAGTGACTGAACTGAACTGAAATACTACAATATTATATGATCCGTGGTTGACTGAATTCACTGATATGGAACTGGGACAGGAGAGAGCTAATTATTTGTGGGTTTTCAATTCTGCAGCATCAGCACCTGTAATACCCCATCCTGTTCAAGAGTCCAATGTATTCCTGAGAAGGAAGAGGTGTTAAAAATATAAATGAGCATAGAGCACCTGGGTGCAGAGACCAAAGAGAACAGCATATTTTTATTCCAGCTCTACACTTTACATTCACAGTATAACCGTGGCTTTCGCTATTTCAATTCATGGAAGCAGGTCATGTCGTCATCAATTTCAGCTCTCCAGTTTCACTCTCTGGTGCTTGGTCTGTATTTCTAGCTACTAACTTCTGAATGATTAGGATATTTTTGGCTCTGTGTCTAAACTCAGTATGAGTCCTGTATTTTAAATGACAAAACTTACATAATTTCTAAACTCTGTGTTTCTGATGTGAGTTGCTCAGTCATGTTCGACTCTTTGCAACCCCGTGGACTGTAGCCTACTAGGCTCCTCTGTCCATGGGATTTTCCAGGCAAGAGTACTGGAGTGGGTTGCCATTTCCCACTCTTGAGGATCTTTCCAACTGAGGGATCAAAGCTGAGTCTCCTGCACTGAAGGCAGATTCTTTACCATCAAGCCACCAGAGAAGCATGAAGTTCCCCTGATGAATATATTCTATTGTCTAATGCCAGAAAATCCAAGTTCATTCACAGATAGACCTTGTCTCTATGTGATATCATAGTTGTATGCAACAGGACAATTACTCATGGAAAATCTCAATATGACCATTAACTAAGTAGTGAATCTACATCACCAACTTAACTGTCTTCTAAATCACAGGTTATTATCAAAACCAAAAAATTAATATTAGGTGAAAAGTTATAAAGCACAGTATAATTAATGTTTCATAATTATGTTGAATCAAATTATTCTCTTCCAGCATGAAATCTCCAGAGATTAACCGTCTTAGTTCTTATCAGTAATAAACATATTTTATAACCATTAATTACTGTATCTTCATTATTTTCACTTTAAAAAACATGAAATCATATGAAACAGAATTATACTGACCTTGACATGGATAAGCGGGAAGGAAACCATTCTGAAGTTTCCTAAACTTTTTCCCTCTCCTCTTGATATTTTACAATTTTGATTACATATAACATATGTATATGTTGATTTTCCCTTTTTTCCCTCTCCTCTTAATTTCTTACGATTTTGATTACATATAACATATACTCAACCAACGGTTTTTATCAGATGGCTTTTTCATACTTCACATATTCTAAATGAAGGGAGGTATGGTAAAGTCTTCACCACAGAATCAGTAAAGAATAAACTATCATGTATTTATATCTGAAACAAAGCTGCTTTTTTATTTCCAGCTACCATAGCATTAGCAGCAATGATGTCAGAAACACATAGATGATCTCCATCTATAACATAATATACAGATTTGCGTGATGCAGAAGGCCAGATCCAGAGGCAATACCTTGAGGCAGAGCAGGAAAAATTCCTGCACATTGAAGACTTCTTGGGACCATTCCATGTTTCCAATGCGGGGGTATGGGATAGATCCCTGACAAAGAAACTAGGATCCCACATGCCTCGAAGTGTGGCCAAAATTTTTTTTTTTTTTAATTTAAAGACTCCTTACCTGCTGTCAGTAAAAGCAAAGAGCAGAAGTGGCCCCAATTATCTGCTACCCCTACCTTCCTCCTCTCAAAACCCACCCAAGTACACTTAAGCAAAGTAGCCACCAAATATCTAGATTTTCTTTCGGGAAGAGGTGAACACTGGTCTTAGAACAAAGAGATAAGAATACAGGTAAAGTTCATGGAAGAAACAAATAGAGATATCCAAGCACAGAAAGGATCTTAAGAATACTGAGGACATAGGCAGCTAAATAATGTCTGGGCAGCATTTATGATTGTTGCTGATTAGATGATAAGTCATGTCCGATTCTTTGCAACCCCATGGACTGTAGCCCACCAGGCTCCTCTGTCCATAGGATTTCCCAGGCAAGAATACTGTAGTAGGTTGCCATTTCCTTCTCCAGAGGATTTTCCCAACCCAGGGATCGAATGCACAGCTCCTATATTGACAGGTGGATTCTTTACCACTGAGCCACCAGGAAAGCCCCTGGGTGGCATTTATCCATTCTTAAATCCATGACATTATCCATTTTCCAAAAAAGAAATAGAGTAACACAGACCAGCATAGAATAAAATATAGTAAATATATTAGTTAAGGACCTCCCTGGTGATCGAGCGGTTAAGAATCCACCTTCCAATGCAGGGGTCCATGTTCATTCTAACTTGCTGCTCAATCTCTGGTCAGGAAACTAAGACCCCACATGCCACAAGGCAACTAAGCCTTCACATCACAACTAGAGAAAGTCCACAGGCCACAGTGAAGAGCCTGTGCACCCCAACAAGGAGCCAGTGCGGCCAAAAATAGAACACACACATAAATTGAAAAATATATAAATAAAAGTGTTAGTCCATATTACAAACAATTATAAATGCCTATTCAGAAACTAATTGTAGACCAGCCTCTTACCCGCCATGTAACTTTGGAAAAGTGGCCTTTCTACATCTACTGACTTCATCTGATGATGACAGAGATTCACTTAATGTTTGGAATTATCATTCATATCAGAAGCATAACCTTCATGTTTTATACTGTCATAAAAGTGCCCTAAAATGTCAACAACAGCTGAAAGCAAGGGTAAAACAAACAAGCACTTCATCTCAGGGAGGCATGTAAAAGCAAATTCAGAACTTGCTAAATTCTGACTAACAAATTCACTAACTAACTTCAGTTAGTGTCACTTCACAGAGAAAGATGCTCCAAGTCCCAAATTCACCAATTCAGTGACCTGTATGGATACGTCCCATTCAAAAACAATGACCATGATTCTACAAGAGCACACCTGCACTTTATGTATGCACCGTGAGACAAGCATAACTCAGCAGCAAACACAGTAGAGTCTTCCTTAAGCTCCACTGCTGCTAAGTGGTTAAAGCAGGAGGCATTCATCAAGAGGCAGCATTCATTTTCCTGAATCAGACACCAGCTCTCTCTTGTCCAGCTCATTCGTTTGTCCACTGAGCGACACATCTTCTGAAAAACTCCTTGTGAAACATTCTCTTGAAACAAAGGTAACTGAGACATAGTTCTGATCTTCTAGAAGCTAATCACTCATACAAGGTAAATCAATGCCTTTATAGTTTTAAAAAACCAAAACAAATCCAACTGTAACAACTCAACTGCTTTATTCATTTTCCAGATTTCAGGAAAATACTGATGGCAATCCATATGAAATATGCTTTGTGCTATGTCCCTATTCTCCTAACTTCCCCACCCCACTCCCAATGATGACATGGTCACTGTGACTTCCAGCTGGTACCTTCAGAAGCACCACATACACCTGCAGGAAGGAAAATACAGCCCATGGATCGCCTCAGATTTTTTTCCCTTAAATTAGGTTTCACTGCAATATAGATTATACTAAGCTCAGGAGACCCTGGTTCGATTCCTGACTCAGGAAGATCCACTGGAGAAGGGATTGGCTACCCACTCCATTATTCTTAGGTTTCCCTTGTGGATCAGCTGGTAAAGGATCACCTGCAATGCAGGAAACCTGGGTTTCGATCCCTGGGTTGGGAAGATCCACTGGAGAAGGGAAAGGCTACTCATTCCTGTATTCTGGTCTGGAGAATTCCAGGGACTGTATAGTCCATGGGGTCACAAAGAGTCAAGAGTCCAGCACGACTGAGCAACTTTCATTTTCACTTTCATGAAAAGACACTTAACATCCATCAGAGAGAGGCAAATTAAAATCACAATTAGAAACCACCTCACATCTAAGATAGCTAATTTAAAAAGCAGCCACAACAGAAAATAACAAGATTGGAGAGAAACAAGTATTGGGGAGCAAGTGAAAATACTGGAACACTGTACTTTGCTGGCAACAATGTAAAATGATGCAGCCACTGTGAAAACTGTTCTGTCATTCCTCAAAATGTTAAATTACCATACAACCTGAAGGAAGGAAGGGACCAGTGCTGTTACAAATTCAAAACAAGTTCTGTGGTTCAGAACTTACATATAAAACACACATTCACGCACCCCACACCCATGGCCAATCACTACACAATACTGCATATTCCTGAAAAAATACAATTTAGGAATGTCCCACATACAGATGGAAAGAACCATGACCCCTTTCCACCTACCAACTAGTAGAGTTACACCTGTAAGTATGGTCATTCAGTGCTTCGTGTCTTACAACAGAGGGCAGAAAATGCCTTTTGGAAAGGTTCAGTTAGTATTTCATTTAGTCTTTGCTGGCCAGGAGGTCCCTACTAAAACTTCTCAAGCCTGTTGTCATGATGTAAAAGCAGCACAAGCAGTATATACACAGATAAGCCGAAGGGAACGGTGTCTGTGTTTCAACTTGATCTGTGGACATTGAAATCTGAATTTCATATACTGTCCATGCATCATGAGATCTTTTTTTGATTTTGCAACCACCTAAAAATGTGAAAACCATTCTTAGCTCATGGGCCATACAAAAGCTGACAGTGGAAACATGAAAAGTTTAGACATAATAATAGCATGACTTACTATGTATCGGTTATGTTCTAAGAGATCAATACAGATTTAAACGCATTCTTTGTTTCTTTAAATAGAACTTTAAGGTAAGAAAACTGAGACACAGAAGTGACGTGACAGGTGAGAGGTGGAACCAGGCAATGATACCACAGGTCTGACTCTAAACACAGGTTCTCAAAGTCCATACTGAACTGCGACTAAAATTACAAGAGCAAAACAGTTAATTAGTGGTGAGGTGGGAGGAGATAAGGAGGGGGTATATTTATTTAATGACTTCCCAAAGACAGCAAACAAGACATATACCACGTGTAAATGAACTAAAAATGAAAATTCTGTTCTAAGTTCATGGCTTTAAAGCACCTCTGGTACTTTCAAATGACAGGCTCTAAACATGGGATCCACCCTGGGAAACAGCTGGAAATGTCAAAAGTCATTGCTGAATAAAAATAAAAAATTGATTCAGCCCGACAGTTAAACTTTTATTTAGATTTTTAATTCTCTGCCGAGACTTATTTGCAGAAATTTCTCTGACAGAGAGAGGACAGTTTAATAATTCAATTGGACAAATATCTGGTGAATACCTCCTTTGTGCCTGGCCCTGCAGAAATGCCAAACTCAAGTCACCCTCCCCATTTACAAGCGAGGGTTTCCATAGTTTTTCAATAAACACAAAATAGTACACATGAATAATCCTGAATTTGAAAGACAAATAAGCCTTGAGCAGCATTTAGCCTTTTTTGTTGTTTAGTCGCTAAGTTGTATCTGAATCTTCTGCAATCCCATGGTCTGTACCCCACCAGGCTCCTCTGTCCAGGGAATTTCCCACGCAAGAATACTGGAGTAGGTTGCCATTTCCTTCTCCAGGGAACCATCTCGACCCAGGAATTTAACCCAAGTCTCTTGTGTCTCCTGCACTGGCAGGCAGATTCTTTACCACTGAGCCACCTGGGAAGCCCCCATAGATATGGCATACACACACACATACACACACTCTCAGACACACACGTATATAGTGTATATGTGCTGTGCTCAGTCATATCTGACTCTTTGCAACCCCATGGACACAACCCACCAGGCTCTTCTGTCCATGGGGTTATTCCAGTCAAGAATACTGGAGTGGGGTGCCATTTCCTACCCTAGAGGATCCTCCCAACTCAGGGATTGAACCTGAGTCTCTCATGTCTCCTGCATTGGCAGGTGGATTCTTTACCACTAGAGTCACCTGGGAAGCCCATAGAGTGTACATGCCATCATATTTTTTGCATTCTTCTCAAGCCAATCTGATGCCCCAATCAATTTTAAAATGATGCTCTAGCGTCTGATAACATATTGTAAGTTTTATAGTCTTTCTCTCTCTTTTCTTGTGAGTGATTTTTTTTGCAAGGAGTTATTTTAAAAACTCAAAATGAAGTGAACAATTTACTTTAAAACATNGTCCTGATTATTCATTGGAAAAACTGATGCTGAAGCTGAAGCTCCAATACTTTGGCCACCTGATGTGAAAAACTGACTTGTTGGAAAAGACCCTGATGCTGGGAAAGATTGAAGGCAGGAGGAGAAGAGGGTGACAGAGGATGAGATGGTTGGATGGCATCACTGACTCGATGACATAAGTTGGCGCAAACTTCGGGAGATAGTGAAGAACAGGGAAGCCTGGCGTGCCTGAGTCCATGGGATTGCAAAGAGTTGGACACAACTGAGCGACTAAACTGATTGAACTGATCTCTAGTAAAAATTAAGCAAACTGATGAAATTAGGTTCACAATAATCATAAAGCATACAGCTTAATGGATGAAATGAAGAGTGCATAATCTTCAGTGCCTACTTTATAATTCAGTCCCATGGCAAAAGAGCGAAAGCTGCACTGCTTTCAACTGAAAAGCAAAACAAGAGCAATAAAATGCCAAGGAGGTCAGTAAGCACCCTGACAAAGGAAAGCCGGCAAAACGTGCCACAGTCACTTAAAGAATGAGTGAGCGCATGGCTCTCGGCCAGCCTCTTTAAGAATTCACGGTGGTCAGCACAAGTCCTTATGAGCTGGACAAGATTCCATTTAGAAGCTTGTTTGGAAGAAGGGAGGGCAAGAGGAAAAGGAAGGAGAGAGATTCTGGAGAAGCAGATGGCTCAGGCAATCCAACTCACGTCACAGTAGCTACACAGCAGTGATAGTTGCTGTGTTCACAGAGGAGTCAAAGTAATGAAGGTGCATTTGCCTTAGAAATTATTGAATACCATAAAATACAAGTTAAACTCAATAATATCTTTCAGAAAATCAAAAGTAATACAGAGTGAGGTAAGTCAGAAAGAGAAAAACAAATGCCATATATTAATGCATACATATGGGATCTAGAAAAATGGTACAGATGAAACTATTGTGCAGGGCAGGAAAAGAGACACAGACATAGAGAACAAAGGCGGACACAAGCAGGCAAGGGGGACAGGATGAACTGGGAGATTGGGATTGACATATATACACCACCATGCGCAAAACAGACAGCTAGGGAGAAGCTGCTATATAGCACAGGGACTCAGCTGGGGGCACTGTGATGACCTAGATGGGTGGGATGCAGGGTGAGGAGGTCCAAAAGGGAGGGAATATATCTATACATATAGCAGATTTACTTCTTGGCACAGCAGAAACTAACACAACATTGTACAGCAATTACACTCCAATAAAAATTACTTAATTATTTTAAACGGTCATACAATACATAACAAGAAGTGGCTCAGAAGGTAAAGAACCTGCCTTCAATACAGGTGACCAGGGTTTGATCCCTGTGTCAGGAAGATCCCCTGGAGAAGGCAATGGCTACCGAATCCAGTATTCTTGCCTGGAGAATCCCATGGACAGAGGAGCATGGCGGTCTACAGTTCATGGATAGGACTAAGCAACTAACACTTTCGGTAAAAACAAAAGTAACTGAGATTACACTGAGAAAACCAGGATGATAAGGAACACAATCCTAAAAAAAATCAATCCTGAACATTCACTGGAAGGACTGATGCTGAAGCTGAAGCTCCAACCCTTTGGCCTCCGGAGGTAAAGAGCCGACTCACTGGAAGAGACCCGATGCTGGGAAAGATTGAAGGCAGGAGAAGGAGGGGAGGACAGAGGATGAGACGGTTGGATGGCATCACTGACTCAACAGACCTGAGTTTGAGCAAACTCCGGGAGATGGTGAAGGACAGGGAAGCCTAGCATGCTGCAGTCCATGGGGTCACAAAGAGTCAGACCTGACTGAGCCACTGAACGGCAAAAGCCTCTCACACCCAGCAGCCAGGGGCAAGGCCACTTGCACACTCCATGAACAAATAACCAGGTGAGGTCTGTTGAATCAATAAACAATACAGCTCATTCCATATATGCTCAACCAGCAAAGCAGTGGAAACGGCTGCAGAATCCAGTGGCTGCCTCAAAAGACAGGCTTCCATGGAAAAGGGCAAGGCATCAGTTAGGGCACTGATAGTGGTAATGTAAAGGTAAAGAAAAGATTTCTTTTATTTAATAAAGGAGAGGCAGTCACCCTGCCCCTTCCTTCTCCTTAGGGTCTCTCCTTAAAGACATAACAGGCCTAATTTGGGGGTCAGGAATTTGACAAATCCACCCTCAATTTTCCAGTGCAAAATAACAAAGACCTCAAAATCATCTCAGAAGTCTCTCAGGAGACTGACAGGAGACCAGCACAAGGAGCATCTGTTTGTCTTTCCAGGAGAAACACACTTACTGTTCTTTGTTCTACTTTATTGTATGTTTGTATGAAATTCTGTCCAGAGTTCTGGTCTTTTACCGATTGTCTGTGTGCACCTCATCTGACACAAACATTCAATGACAAATCGTGTTTTCTCTGTATTCTGTGTTGAATAGAGATCTTGTAGTTGACAGGATTGTTTTTATTTCCCCAACAAATTATAAAAATAAAAATAGTGCCACCTCCCCCTACTTCCCACCCAGTCTGACTCCCACCAGGACTGGTCATAGTTGAAGAGTGACTACCAGTAGCCATTGGAGCCAAAGGCTTCCTCGGGCAAGTACAGTTGAAAACAGTTCCTAGATCTCCTAGCCCTCTTTAACAGAAAGAGCTTCTTTTCCCCAAAAACCACCATCTCTTTAAGAATCCTCTCTTTATCCCTCACTGGCCCACAATGTGCCAATCAGAGCCCATTTCTGAAGGCGGAGATGGTGGAGTCACATGGGCCGAATGCAAAAGCACAAGGTAGGTGGCTCTGCTCTCTTCTCTCTAGGTGAAGGCGGAAAAGCCATTTCCTATCAGCAGATCAATCCCAAAATTGATTATCAATGACAAAGGCTTAGCATACACTACCAACTTTCCAAACTTGTTTAACGATTACAAATACTAAAGTTCAGTCACTAAGTCATGTCCGACTTTGCAGTGCCACAGACTGTAGCACACCAGGCTCCTCTGTCATCCAGTCATCCACCATCTCCTAGAGTTTGCTCAAATTCATGTCCATCGAATCAGTGATGCTTTATTTAACCATCTCATCCTCTGCTGCCCACCTCTTCTTTGGCCTTCAGTCTTTCCCAGCATTAGGATCTTTTCCCATGAGTCAGCTCTTCGCATCGGGTGGCCAAAGTACTGGAGCTTCAGCTTCAGCAATTGCCCTTCCAATGAATATTCAGGGTTGGTTTCCTTTAGAATTGGCTGGTTTGACCTCCTTGCTGCCCAAGGGACTCTCAAGAGTCTTCTCCAGCACCACAATTCGAAAGTATCAATACTAATAGGCTCAATCAAAATTATTTATTAAATCCTCAATATGTATGAACACAGCATGTTAAATAATGTTTTATATATATATATATTTTTTTTTAACTTAACCACAGTAACTAAGTGAAGGTCATGTTTGCAAGTATGTTTAGAACCAAACCAATCAAACTGAATGAAAGCAACAACAACAAAAACCAAATAGTTACATAATATAGCTAAGACATGTCAGGAGCTGTTCAGGAATATGAAATGCACTATACTGTTTCCTTTACAGGTACTGGTGAATAGACATAAATTGAAACTTAAGGAACCACGTGAATGTTTACGGCCCCCTAAAATAATTAGTTGGCCACCATACACATATTCATGAAAATAAGTCAATAGTAAACTCAGTGTGCAACTCCAACTCAAATCTCTACTACAGATGTTATTTATGATCAAACAAGGAAGCCTGTACAGTCTCCCTCATGACACTAAGAAGGGGACTAAGCACATACAGGCAGCTTTTGTTGCACTCTCCTACACATCCTTTCCCACTCCTATTTTTGTGACCCACCACTTCAGTGTGAACAGAGTTGCAAACAGCAGGACACTGAAAGCAATGTCCCACTGTCTCCAAATGGAACATACTAGGAAAGCTCTCCACATTTCTGATGTTCTATACATTTGAAGTTCAAGTTTGGAATAGTAACGAAATGAAAACTTGGCTCATCTTTGTCTTCGAAAAAGGAAAAGCAGAAATCTGCCCAAACTGAAGTTCAGCATTTTTAAGTGGGCCTATTCTGTACCTAACCTTTATTCTTTAAACTTCTTTTGAGAATTGCCTCACCAAACTGATAAAAGAGCTTCTGCAATTTGTACATCTCTGCTCTGACAGATGAGCAGTTCTGAAATTCAGCCAAAGAAAATGCAGGCTTAAAGTCAGAACAAATTTCCAAACACTGAAAGAGTGAGGCCTTCGCTGCCTCCCTTGGGAGAAGAATCCACTAATAAACGAGTCTCTTAAAATCAGAGTGAACAAAACACTCAAACTTCACCCACCAGACCATGGAATAAAGTGGGCTTAATGAGCCAATGCCTTTTTCCATTTTTGCTTTAAAATATATGTACAGCACAGATCAGGGGTACCACAGATTGGAAGGGTCCCTGATAGAGCTTTAATTTAGCATTCCTAGGTAATTATAATCTCCTATAAAGTTTCGCAATAATGCCTCAATATTTCTTAGCAACATGAGGCAAGTAATTATGCTCCAGTGTGTTTTATAGCTAAAGGAATAAAAACCAAGTGACCTGGCAAAAAAAAAAAAAACCTGGCTACTAATTTGCCTGAGGTCATAAATAAATGAGCAGCACACTTCACTTCACATACCTAAGAATAAGTGTTTAATTTCCAAATTCTCAACTCTTCTAGATAATCTTTTTTCCTATGCTTTCCATAACTTCTCAAACCCAACAGTCCTAAAGTATTCTACACTGTGTGACTTCTCAGGATAACCAGACTCCAAAGTGGCNCATACCTAAGAATAAGTGTTTAATTTCCAAATTCTCAACTCTTCTAGATAATCTTTTTTCCTATGCTTTCCATAACTTCTCAAACCCAACAGTCCTAAAGTATTCTACACTGTGTGACTTCTCAGGATAACCAGACTCCAAAGTGGCATGTATTCTGTGACATACTAACAAGGACTTGCAGCAAAAAGAATATATATGTATAGTAAATGCTGTCTTAGCTATGAAAGTATTATACAGTATTCTCAAACTCTTAACCAGACCCCTTATAGAGGAATGAATTGAGCAGATTTTAAGTTTTAAAGTTCATTTTTCATCACTGTGAACTCAGCAGGCACATCCTATTTGAAGAAGCCTCTCCCATAAATAAGAGAGTCATATGTATTAAATCCAAATGATGATTTAACAATCTTTCCAGCACATCTCCAAGACACCAGGTAAATGTGGAAACTTTGCATGGTGGGATTTGTTTTTGTGGATAAATGCAGCAAAACCCTAATGTTTGTTTCCATGTAATAAAGCAATTTATGCCATTCTGCACTCAATTCTACATTCCACTTCATCTATTTCCAAGACTGGTTGTCCTCTGGTTTTTGGACATATATACTGTTAGGCATTTAAATGTATGTTTCTGTCACTGCCATTCATTTATTTATTAAGCCTACAGACACTCACTGAATGCTTACTAAATGCTAGAGGTTGTGCCAGTTAATAAAATAGACAGTCCCTACACCCATGGAACATACGACTGTCTAGAAAAGGGAAGACAAGTATTTTGAGATGCAGTTAGTTAAAAGACAATTATAGTAAGTGCTTCAAAGGTTAACACTTTAGCATACAGAGCATATCTGCCCAAGTCTGGGAGCTCATAAAAAGTGTCCTTGGGAAAGTGACATTTAAGCTCAGGCAAGAAAAAGGAGTGGGAGCTGCCTAAAAAAAGATGGAGGAAGAAGAATGTGCTAAAGCCATAAGAAGGTCCACTGCAGTGGCCAGAGGATAATGAGCTAGAGGAAAGTGAAACTGGAGTCAATTGGAGGGCAAATAGACAGCCATTGAAAGATTTTACTGAAGGGAAAGAGGTATTTAGGCTTACACTTTAAGATACACTCCAGCTATTCTGTAGAAAAGAGAAGGAAGGAGATGGATAAGGTGAACCACGGGAAGGAAGACCTAGTGGTAGATATGATAATGGCCCACGTATTCAGGGAAAATTTTCCCAAACAGTAAAGTCATGATTCTCAAACAAATGTATTATTAAAGTACATTAAAGGCTTTAACTCATTAAGTAATCAGGAAACCAGTAAGGTATTACAACTGGTTCAAAGAAAAATTTTTCAAACCACATGTTAAATGCAATAAAGGAAAGTTGAAATAAATTGACAACAGATGCAAAACCTAGTCTACCCAAGGGGAAACAATCAATTGCATTCCAGTCACTCGGCATTTTTATGGATAAGAATCATTTCCATTACTATCCATTTTCTACAACTCACTGAGTTGTACAGTAGCTCAAAGATGATGCAAGGCAGATACAGCATATGGCTGAGTTGACAGGATTCCCACAGATTTTCTACCCATCAAAAAGGCATTTAATTATTCTTAACTCAGATAAAAATGACTTGGCCAAAGGGAGTGTCACTGTCAAGAAAGATGGAGAAAAATGAACTATGTTGAATGTATATGGTACTAGAATCAACAAGATTTGGCATTTGAGACTTTGATTGGTGTGGGGGGATGCTCAAGAAGGAGATGTCCAGGGAAGGAATTTAAAACAAATTCCTAAATGGCAGAAGAGGCCATAAGGGTTTACTTGGATTTCTCAGCACAAGGACAGTACTACTCCATAGAGAGACTCACATTGCACAGAAAAAGTAGACTCGATCAATAATTACATTTTAAAGTCCACCACAACATATCAAAGGACATGGATAAAAAAAAATGAAATAAAATCCGTTCCCTTCAATAGAACCTTTTTTTCTCTTGCTAACCTCTGGAAAGAGGAGAGTGAAAAAGTTGGCTTAAACCTCAACAATCAGAAAACTAAGATCATGGCATCTGGTCCCATCACTTCATGGGAAATAGTTGGGGAAACAGTGGAAACAGTGTCAGGCTTTATTTTGGGGGGCTCCAAAATCNGGGGCAGGAGAAGAAGGGGACGACAGAAGATGAGATGGCTGGATGGCATCACTGACTCAATGGACGTGAGTTTGAGTGAACTCCGGGTGTTGGTAATGGACAAGGAGGCCTGGCGAGCTGCAATTCATGGCATCACGAAGAGTCAGACACGACGGAGCAACTGAACTGAACTGAACTGAACTGAATTGAACCTCTGGATACACCATGCCCAAATACAACCTGATCCCAAACTCAGCAAGAATCTGTGGGGAGTTTATGGAAATCTTCCAGTTCAGAACTTTTATTCCATTTTCTGATCATCAGTGTGGAAGAGGCCCAACTTACAGAATTAAAACAACCAGAAGAAAGGAAACAGTGTGCTTGGAATTTAGTGTGACAGTTATGAGCTCTCCTCTTTATATCCAAATAATCATAAATCCTTTGATAACTGTGTTCTAGGCTCCTCCAGATTTCCTTCTAGACTTTGACTTCTTATCAGAAGTAATCAGAAAGGAAATGTTTCCAGGGGCAGCTCTACTTTGATTTTTTTCTCCAAACAATCTTTTAATAGTAGCCATAATAAAAAATAAAAATAAAAAAACTGTTCTTGAAAAAAAAAAAACCTAATAGTGGTCTTAATAAAAATTGTTCTTGAAAACAATAACAAGCTTTTAGCTTCCATATCAGTCTACATAACTGGACCTTTTACTGTAACTGATAATGTTACTTAATCATTTCATTGTCTTGCTAATAATTACAAGCTTCCTGGGGCAAAGAATTTACATGGGACTTAAAGCCTTCATCTAATATTACAAAATAATATATACATTATAAATGTATACATTTAAATATCAAGTTCACTAAATAAGCTATTCTAGTACTACTGGACTTTGTGTTCAGATCTTTTTAAAGATATCAGTGCTGTGCTGTGCTTAGTTGCTCAGTCTTATCCAACTCTTTGCAACCCCATGGACTGTAGCCCACCAGGTTCCTCTGTCCATGGGATTCTCCAGGCAAGAATACTGGAGTGGGTTGCCATGCCCTCCTTCAGGGGATCTTCCCAGCTCAGGGATCTAACCCAGGTCTTCAGCATTACAGGAGGATTCTTTACTGTCTAAGCCACCAGGGACACCCAAAGATATCAATGATCCATGATAAATACTGAGTTACTTCTTGAAAGAATTCGGTGGGGTATATGACCCACATGATCGGTAAATACTGAGAATCATCTAGTGAAGAAGTCACAGGACAGTAACAGAAGTGAGGATATTTTTAAAGCTCAGAATGAAGGAGTACTTGGGCAGCACTGGGTGCAGGGTCTAACCTTACAGGTATCAGCAATGGCTATGGACCTGGAAAGGACGTGGGTCTGCCGGGTGATGCCCCAGTTCAATGATCCATCATGTGCTGTTAAGGGAATGTCTTGTCTGGGTCAGATTCATAGCAATAACGATAAGCTTAAACATTTTCAGTTATTCTTGCTCAACTGTCATCTTTATTCTACTTCTCCTCTTTTTGTGTCCTACGGTACTATCTACTTCTCTCTAGTCTCACAAACAGGAACAAAGTAATTCACCTAGTTTCAAACGTTGCTTAAATGCAACCCTGCCAACACTACAAAGTTTTCAAATCAATCTTCAAAATCAGCTCTAAGGTGATTCTTCCACAATGACTCAAGCTGCTAAAAACGAGGTCTGCTAACTTGCGCTGTCTAGTAAAGGACCATATTAACCTCAGTAATAGTCAAAATAGAGAATCTCACACAACTGAGCACTCATGAGGCCCTTGGGATAAAATATCTCCTGTATAGACTCTTCGTTCCTAAAACCATGTTGCCCAGAATCTGGCCCGCATTAAGACGATTACTTCAAAAGTTTTGAATAATGTTGAATCCAAAGCACCCAGACGTTAACTGTACCTCTTGAACAAAACAAATAAAATTTTACCAAAAATCACCTATGTCTGCTTCAGAGTAATCCTACACACAAAACCACCAATTATGGAGTAATTCTCTTCCTTGACCCTCTATCAAAGTCAGGCGGTTTTCACATTCTTTACATTCTCAAAAGCAAGACAAAATATTCCTCAACGAAAACTTGGAAAACCTAAAAATACACTGCAATCAAATAATGAACTATAAATAGTGGGACGTGGAACAACTTTTAAACTGCACTGCGATTCAAAGTAATCTTGAAACATTCTGATTTTGCCTCAAAGAAATGCCAATGTTTATTTTCCTGTCCTTTGCAACCTTCTCAAATGGAAAATTAAGAAATGTTAAAATTAAAAACCCCAAAACAGGGTTTCTCTGAGAAGCCTTTAGTTTTTTGCATAGTCCTATAATCAACAAAATCTAAAAATTCTTCTCCCATCTCAGATTTAGAAGACAAAATTCCAACTCAAATGACCAATGAATAATTATATTAGAACTAGTTTAAAAAGAGTAATATCAATTTCTCTCTTCAGCGTTCTTGCTCCTAAAAAAAATTAATCAAAACTTGATTATGGTCCAAGTGGTTAGAAATGCTGAGAAAGAACAGATTTGGGGGAAATAAATCAGGAAGTTCAAAAGAAAAGAACCACAGGGCAGTAAACATTATTAGCCAGACCTATCAGTATGACAATCCCCAAACACTGCTCAAGGTAGAAAAGGCTACCTGAATGATAGCAAATTGATTTTAACCAGGCAAAAATGAAATCATCGTCTTTTTAGCTAAGTAAGCACAAAAATTTCCCAATGAGATATTATTTCCTAAATGCACCAAGAAGTCACAGAATCCAAAGCAGCAAGCTAGCAGCTTCATATCTAGAGAATGCTGTTGTTATTTTTTTAGTCACTAAGTTGTGCCTGGCTTTTTTGCAACCCCGTGGACTGCAGCCTGCCAGCCTCCTCTGTCCATGGGATTCTCCAGGCAAGAATGCTGGAGTGGGTTGCCATTTTCTTCTCCAGGGTATCTTCCCGACCCAGGGATTGAACCTGTGTCTCTTGCATCTGCTGCACTAGAAAGCGGATTCTTTACCACTAAGCCACCTGGGAAGCCCCTACAGGATGTTAGATAAAAGTACAGAGCTTTTTACCATGAATGTTTATACCATGAACTTTTTACGCCAGAATTTCCATTTAAACTTATTATAGAGAGTAAAGGAAAAATAAATGTATCTGCATACTCAGAAGATTTCTGTTAGGTCACATTTCCTGGGGAAAATTCACTGCACCTCCAACAAGACTCTATCAACCAGAACGAGGCATTCACATCATCAAAGTTTTTGAAAGTCTCCATTACCTTTGAAAATCGAGCGTTTATCCATTTGGTAAAGGTTTTCTTCTGCACATCATTGTGTTCATCTGTGGGAGGGAAAAGGAGAGAGAAGGGAAAATGTCAGAGTTTATAGTTTTACTCAGGTGCTAAATAAGATTATCTCCATCCTGGAGAGTTTTACATTGTCTATTAGTAGAGTTCCTAAGGCACAATGATCCATAGTTAATGAAGGGATGACTGATGGGTTCAATATGTATGGAGTCTGCTAACAAACATCCATGCAGAGGGAGGCCCAGGCACCTTTCCAGAGAAGCTGGCTTTCTCACCCCACATCTCAGCATATCGCCACCAACCCTTAAATCCATGTTCATGAGAAAAGAATCAAGACCTTGCTTTCAAAGTATTACATATATATATATACACACAGACTTTCTGTTGCATTTTGTTTAAATACAGTTTCAGCACACCAAAAATGTTATAGCATGTTCAAGACAAAAAATGGAAGTTCTTTTTTCAAAAAACTAAGAAACTCATGATTTTCCCCATTTTCTTACAATTCCTATAGAACAAAAACTGCTGCTGCTGCTGCTAAGTCGCTTCAGTCGTGTCCGACTCTGTGCGACCTCATAAATGGCAGCCCACCAGGCTCCCCCATCCCTGGGATTCTCCAGGCAAGAACAATGGAGCGGGTTGCCATTTCCTCCTCCAATGCATGAAAGTGAAAAGTGAAAGTGAAGTCGCTCAGTCGTGCCCAACTCTAGCGACCCCATGGACTGCAGCCCACCAGGCTCCTCCATCCATGGGATTTTCCAGGCAAGAGTACTGGAGTGGGGTGCCATTGCCTTCTCCNGTTGCCATTTCCTCCTCCAATGCATGAAAGTGAAAAGTGAAAGTGAAGTCGCTCAGTCGTGCCCAACTCTAGCGACCCCATGGACTGCAGCCCACCAGGCTCCTCCATCCATAGGATCTTCCAGGCAAAAGTACTGGAGTGGGGTGCCATCGCCTTCTCCGAACAAAAACTACTATAAAGTTTATAGCTACCTGTGTAACCCATTTTCCTGTATTATGACTGACATGACAAAGTTTTAATGATCTTATCTTTGAAAGCAATCTATACCCACCACTGGGCACATACCCTGAGGAAACCATACTGAAAAAGGCACCTGTAGTTCAGTGTTCATTGTAGCACTATTTACAATAGCTAGGACATGGAAGCAACCTAGATGTCCACAGACAGATGAAGGGATTAAAAAGTTGTGGTATATATACACAGTGGAATATTACTCAGCCATAACAAGGAACACAACTGAGTGAGTTCTAATGAGGTGGATGAATTTAGAGCCTGTTAGACAGAGTGAAGGAAGTCAGAAAGAGAAAGACAAATATCATATATTAACACATATATGTGGAATCTAGAAAAAATGGTACTGATGAGCCTGTCTGCAGGGCGGCAGTGGAGATGCAGACAGAGAGAACAGACTTGTGGACACAGTGAGGGAAGAACTGAGAGTAGCATTAAAACATGTACATTACCATACGAAAAACAGAGAGCCAGTGGTAATTCACTGTATGACACAGGGAGCTCAGACGCTATGCTCTGTGACAACCTAGAGGGGTGGGAGGGGATGGGAGATGGGAAGGCGGTTTAAGAGGGAGGGGACACACATACGGCTGATTCATTTTACTATATGGCAGAAACCAACACAA
>SJYV01010363.1:56909-82724 GCA_006410875.1 Neotragus pygmaeus | reverse complement strand
AGGGTGCAAAAGGAAGCTGGATACTTTGAAAGACTGGGGAAGTTAGAAATCTGCTCTGAAGAAAAGGTGTTTAAAATTAGACCTGAAATACCCATATGGGTTCAGCAGGTTGAGAATGGGCTCCAAGTAGACATGGCAGCGTGAGCAAATATCCTGGGGCAAGAAAGGGCTGGGTACATTTGAAAAACACACAGGCCACTGACTGGAGCTACAGAGAGGAGGAGAAGGCATGCAAGATAAGACTTGGCATAGGCAAAGGTCAGAAGGTTCTGAGCTTTGTAAACCATGTTAACTTAATTGTTCCAAAGTTCACTGTTGGTTCAGTTCAGTTCAGTTGCTCAGTCGTGTCTGACTCTTTGCGACCCCATGAATCACAGCACGCCAGGCCTCCCTGTTCATCACCATCTCCTGGAGTTCACTCAGACTCACGTCTATTGAGTCCGTGATGCCATCCAGCCATCTCATCCTCTGTCGTCCCCTTCTCCTCCTGCCCCAATCCCTCCCAGCATCAGAGTCTTTTCCAATGAGTCAACTCTTCTCATGAGGTGGCCAAAGTACTGGAGTTTGAGCCTTAGCATCATTCCTTCTAAAGAAATCCCAGGGTTGATCTCCTTCAGAATGGACTGGTTGGATCTTAGCTACATTTAGAAAGTGTATTGGAAGGGAACAAGAACAGACATTAGGAGATGGTGCCAGGTTATTGGCTTTAGATTAGTGGATTCCAAGCAGGAGATGATGGTAGCTCGGACTGGAGATGGCTGGGAGTGAAGAGTTGTGGCTGGAGTTAAAGTATATTTAGAAATTGGGACAAACAAAATTTGGTGATAGATTGTGGTATCAGATAGATTGTGGAATGTCAGGGATTGGTTTCAGGGTCCTGGCATAAAAAAGCAAATGGATGAAGGTGTCATGCTCTGAGTTAAGAAAGACTGGACAGAATTGATTTGAGAGAAGATCAGCAGTTCAGTTTCAGATGTGTTCAGTTTGAAATGAGTCTGTGCAGGTGTCAGATCGATGGCTGGATACCTGCTGTGTTATTTATCTCTTGCCGCATGACAAATTACTCTGAAACTTAGCATCAAATCTGTGTTAGTTATCCATTGCTGTCTAACAAATTATCCCAGCCTTTAGCAGTTTGAAACAAATCTTTATTATCTCATGCAATTTCTTTGGTCAGGAATTTGGGAGTGGCTTTGCTTGGTGATTGTGGCCCAGGATCTCTCATGAGGTTGCAGTCAGTGTGTTGGCCGGGACTGCAGGCCTGACTGAGGCTGGAAGATCTGATCCTGGGATGATTTATGCACATGGCTTTTGGCTCACCATCAGTCCAAACAGGGCCATGTGGTTATCCTTAGTTTCAGGGGGAGGTGAGTGTTATAAATGGCTAACTTGCTTCAAGGAAGAAAAAAATGAGATTAGACATGAAAGCGAGGAAGGGAAAAGGAGGACTGAGTAGGAAACCAGCCTTATCTGCCACCCTGAGTTTGAACCAGTGTTTCCCTCTGAAGTTAAGATGACTAGTGAAAAACAAGTCTGATTCTAGAATTCAGAATACCTGCTTTTATATTCAAAGTGAAAGTGAAGTGAAGTCACTCAGTCGTGTCCGACTCTTTGCGACACCATGGACTGTAGCCTACCAGGCTCCTCCGTCCATGGGACTTTCCAGGCAAGAATACTGGAGTGGGCTGCCATTTCCTTCTCCAGGGGATCTTCCCAACCCAGGGATCAAACCCGGGTCTCCCTCATTGTAGGGAGACGCTTTACCATCTGAGCTACTGAGCTCTAATATATGGCTTTTAAAAGATGAAATTGGAACCAAGAAAAATTTCCTTATTTGTCTTGTTGGGGAATATATGCATTGAGACATATCAAATATCTCTTCTTTGAAAATCATGTTTTTGATTTGAAAATAGAAATGAAAGTGGTTATTGATGTGCTTTTTCTCCCTAATTTTTCTTTGTGTTGCAATACTCAGCATAAAATTTACCATCATGATCACTTCTAAGTGAACAGTTCAGTGATATTAAGTACTTTTATGTTGTTGTGTAACTATGACCACCATCCACCTTTAAAACTCTTTTTATCTTGAAAAACGGAAGCTCTGTACCTATTAAACAATGACTCCCAATTCCTGACTCTCCCCTAGTCTCTGGAAACCACTGTTCTACTTTGTTTTTATAAATCTGACTACTGTAGGCAACTTGTATAAATGGGATCATACAGTATTTTTCTTCCTGTGACTGTTTAGCAAAATGTCCTCAAGGTTTATCCATGTCATACAGTGTGTCAGAAATTTTTCCTTTTTGAAGGGCAGGCAGTATTCCATTGTCTGTATATGCCATGTTTTGTTTATCCATTTCATCTGTGGGTGGAAACTTGGGTTGCTTCCATTTTTTTAACTATTGTGAATAAGACTGCTATGAATGCGGGTGTGCAGATGTTTATTCAAGGTTCTGATTTCAGTTCTTTTGGGCATATTTTTGTGTGTGCTTTTAACTCAGATTCAGTCAGGTTTGCTAGTTTACTGTTCTGAGGGAAGTGCTAATGCTCTGAAGAAAGATTGTCCAGATCTTTTTTGTTTGATTTACTCTCTTGCTCACTCCAAAAAAACTTTGTCATCATGGATTATGTTTTACAGTATAGTGTCTAGGATGATGGAAGAGAGGTAGTTGTGTTCTCAAGAGACTCTGTCATTGGGCTGCTGCAAGGTCAAAGGACCCTAGTTGTTAGGGTGTTATGGGAAGGAAATATGGGAGAAAACAGAAAACATTATCCTTTCTTTGCAAAGCTGTTTTGACTGTGCACAGGGAGTGTTGGCCTCCTACTTTGAGAGAGATCTAATAAGGAAGCTAAATCTTGGAGCAAAAATGCTTTTGGTGTTTTTATTAAACTGACTAAAATGATTAAGACTTTTCAGTTCAAAATGATGGAAGAGGAGAGAAGATATAATTACTACCTATAAAATCATTTATTTCAGAAAAGCAAGCATGAATTTCTTCTAATCATCAACTAAATTGATTAAAGTAATCTTCAAGTTAATCTAGACTTATTGATGCTTTATTAGTCACTCAGTCATGTCTGACTCTTTGCGACCCCATGAACTGTAGCCTGCTAGGCTCCTCTGTCTATGGGATTTTTCAGGCAAGAATACTGAGTGGATTACCATTCCCTTCTCCAGGGGATCCTTCCAACCCAGGGATCAAACCCAGGTCTCCTACATTGCAGGCAGATTTTTTACTATCTGAGCCACCAGGGAAGCCCGCTTTGATGCTCTAATGATGTACATTTAAGACAAAGAGAAGGAAGATACATGATATACAGAAATAATTGCCAAGTTTGCAATTCCCAGAAATGGTATAGGCTGACTTTACGAATTTTTATAAACAGCAAAAAAATCAGACCCACATTATAGACTATTAAATAAAGACAGTGCTAATTTGAAGCAGGATCCTAATTTTCAACAGTGATTTTAGAGGATAAATGATCATGTGTGCTGATCGTGATTAGTGTGCTGGGGAGTGGTTTCTTGCATTGTTCATACTTTAGATTTTATCTTTTAGCTCCTTTGTCTAACCCTACCTGAATAAGCTTTTCAATAAAAATTATTAATAATATCTATGAATTTTTTACATAGTTATGTAAACTGAAAATGAAGAAATATGCATTTTTCAATATAAGACTATATTTAATTTGTTTTTTTTAAATTAACTTTCAATTTATACACCTTTAAGCAAAGAGTGCTGTGTTTCATGGGCTGATTTCTTAACTCTGAGGTTCATGGGAAAAATCTTTACCCCCGAGTTTTTAAGAGGAAACATAGTGTTCCTTTCTGGCATTTTCTTCCTGCTTATTATAAATATTTATCTTCGGCAAAGGATTGCATTTTAATGGACTTGCAGTTTTGAAAATTTAGTAAAATGACTTCCTTTTTAAAAAATTATCTTACGTCTTGATTTTAACTTGCTGTGGCTCAATGTTAAAACAGAGAAAAAAGTTCAAAAGCTACTTCTGATATACTATCTTTTTTTAAATTTAAAAATTGCATTTGCACTGCATGGTATTTCATCAGAGTACATGATCAAAGGACAAATACTTCGTTTTCTCCCAGGTATATGTTTTTTCTCAAAGTGAGTATAATATTAGACCTTTTATAAAGTCTAGGTAGCTTGTGTGAACTGTGGACCTCTCTTTAGTTGCTAAGTTGTGTCAGATTCTTGTGACCCCATCGACTGTAGCCTGACAGGCTCCTCTGTCCATGGGATTCTCCAGGCAACAATGCTGGAGTGGGTTGCCATTTCCTGCTCGAGGGGATCTTCCTGACCCAGGAATTGAACCCAGGTCTCTTGCGTTGCAGGCAGATTCTTTACCAACTGAGCTATGAGGGAAGCCCTGAACTGTGAATAACATTCTGTTTTGCCTTAATCTTACATTTTATCTTCTCATCTTCCTAACTGATCAGTGCCCTGATCATTTTGCCTAGATATACTTGAATTTATTGCAAATGGTGTATTTTAAATGATGGAACTTCTTTTTCAACAGTGTTTCCACAGTGAATAGACTAGAAGGTGGGGAGAGATGGACCAACTCAGGCACCTTTATTATGGACCAACTCAGGCACCTTTATCATGTAAAATAAATAATAAATCTCTTCAGACTGGAGTGGAAAACTCGCTGGAAAGGCAGATACAAGCAATTTAACCTGGAGAATTTCATTTTTAGAAATATGTGCCCTTAACTACATCTAATTTAGAAGTGTGGATTCTGATACATTTCTCTCATTCATCCTCTGGGGTTTGGCTCCCTGAGGGAACCCTTCTCGGGTACTGAGTCTTGGCATCGACCATCTCTCCCTACCCACTAGATCCTTCCTGTCTGCATGTAATTACAAACACACGGAAGTCTCTTTATTCTCGCCATCCCAGTCCAAAGCAGACCGACAGGCAGGCCGACCTCCTCCCAGCCTGGTTTATTTTTATAGCTGCTAAATTCTCTAACCTGTCTGCTTGTGCACATTGAAATGGAGAAAAATACCTTTTGCAGGGTCGGTGTTTTAAAGAAAATTATGTGTATTATGTGCAGAGTATTATGTGTGTATTTCAGAAATTAAAAATACAGTAGACTANTTGGAGATGAAAGCGTTTCTGGTGGTCCTTGATTTATTTACTTTTCACTTGGCTAGAGACAATGCCGATTTGCCGTTCTGAAGTTAAAAATGGAGCTGCCTGTTATGGGGGATGATCTGCATCAGTCTCAGAGTCAACTTGGCTTTGCGTCCTGATTAGAAGATAAGTCTCAAGCTCGTTACATGTGGCTTCTTATGCATGTGCCATCATCAGTTAAAAAATAATAACAAGGTCTTAAGTAATCTACTTAAAGCTTTTGAAACACCTGGAGAGATTTCCTGATTCCGTCCAAGCATCTTGGGTTGGTTTAGTCACCAAGTCGTGTCCGACCCTTGCGAACCCATGGACTGAGAACCTACCGGGCTGCTGTGTGCATGGGGTTCTCCAGGCAAGAATACTGGAGCAGGTTGCCATTCCCTTCTCCAGGGGATCTTCCTGACCCAGGAATCAAACCCAGGTCTCTTGCATTGGCAGGCAGATTCTTTACCAGCTGAGCCACCGGGGAAACCCATGGGTCTCTTACCATAATTTCTTACCATAAACCCAAACTTCTTACTCTATGCATAAAGGCATAGTGTATGTTCTATGCTGTCATGTCCGACTCTTTGTGACTCCATAAATTGGAGCACAGAAGGCTCCTCTGTCCATGGGATTGTCCAGGCAAGAATCCTGGAGTGGGTTGCCATGCCCTTCTCCAGTGGATCTTCCCCACCCAGGGATCGAACACATTGCAGGCAGGTTCTTTAGCCTGGAGCTACCAGAGAAGCCTGTGGGCAAACGATATGCATACAGAGATTCGCTTCGCTTCCAAAACAAATCCGATCCAGCTGGTCCTCAGCAGTAGTAACTCAAGGGCGTTCATTCCCAGGGCCTGGATTCTCAGAAGGATGGTGTCATCGTGGGGAAGTCCACGCTCACTGTCTTCATGTGGGAGGGATACGGTCTCCACGTGCTGACCGGGGCCATTCTCTCCGCAGAAGTGGGTGGACGGAGGCTTCACCAACAGCCTGCCAATCCTGCCCGTCGGCCGCACAGTGACCATCTCTCCATTCAGTGGGCGACTGGATGTCTCCCCACAGGATAAAGGGCGGCTGCATTTCTACGTTAGTGTCACCAAGCAGGAAGTACTGGTGAGTCACAGACCCCCTGAAACTCTCCACAGGCATCCCACACTTGGCGACTCCATAGTATGTACAGATTTGCATGCATATTCTTCTTTAATTTACTTATTTTAATTGGAGGCTAATTACTTTACAATATTGTAGTGGTTTTTGCCATATTTTAAATGAGTCACAACATATGTTGTGCGTATGGACCTAGGTACCTATAGACTGTGAGTGTGCAATCTTTTTTTTTGTTACTATTTTTGAACTGTCTCTGTGGGACACTTCCCATTTCTTCACTTATTTTTCAGGTCAGCATACTTGGCAAGTTTTCAGTGCAAATTTTTTTTTTTTTTAAGACATTTAGTTACTGGTTGTTTGCATTAGATCTTAGTTGCAGTGAGCAGGCTCCTTATTTCAGCGAGAGGTCTCCAGCACTCACAGGCTCTCTAGTTGTGGCTGGAGAGCCTAATTCCAGAGTGCACGGACTCTGTGGTTGTGGCCCTCGGGCTCAGTAGTTGAGGTGCTTGGGCTCAGTAGTTGAGGTGCTCAGGGTTAATTGCCCTGTGGCATGTGGGACCCTTAGTTCCCCCCATAGAGATTGAAACCTGTGTGTGTCCCCTGCATTGGAAGGCAGTCTGAACCACTGGACCACCAGGGAAATGCAATTTTATTTTTTTTAAGATTTTTTTTTTTTTAATGCGGACCATTATTTTTTTAAGAGTCTTTATTGAATTTGTTATAATATTGCTCCTGTTGTTTATAGTCTGGGGTTTTTTTGCCACAAAGAATGTGGGATGCTACCTCCCTGGTGGTGGGGGGAGGCGGGGGTGGTTTAGTCGCTAAGTCATGTCCAACTCTTGTGACCCCATGGACTGTAGCCCGCCAGGCTCCGCTGTCCATGAGATTCTCCAGGCAAGAATTCTGGAGTGGGTCGCCATTTCCTTCCTGGTAGGTCCCTAAGTTTTCCGCTAATGTTTTTACATATTTAATCATTGCCACCTTTTAAAACAATTAAATGATCTCATTTACAGGTGCACTGAGGGGACTTCCTTGGTAGTCCAGTGGTTAAGACTTCTAAAGCAGCAGATATGGATTGGATCCCTGGTCAGGGAGGCAGGTGAGGAAGGAAATAGCAAAAATGTTGATTCCCTCAATCTAGCCAAAAATTAGTTCTCAGCAGGTGTGTGCGTATATACACCTGTGTATATACAGGTGTGTGCGTGCTAAGCCACGTCTGACTCTTTGCAACCCCATAGACCGTAGCCCCTGAAAGTGAAAGCGTTGGTTGCTCAGTGGTGTCTGACTCTTGGTGACCCAATGGCAAGCATGCTGGAGTGAGTTGCTGTGCTCTCCTCCAGGGCATCCTCCCCACCCCGGGATCGGGCCTGTGGCTCCTGCATTGGCAGGAAGATTCTTTACCTTTGGGGCCACCAGGGAAGCCCATTGTATGCAGGAGACACTGGCTAAGTCAGGAATGTGTACTGGCATCTAGGGATAGAGCTCAGGGATGTTGGTCAGCATCCTACAGTGCGCAGGACAGATGCCCCCACAGAGAAGCATCTGGCCCCAAACGTCAGTGGTACCCAGGCTGAGAAACCCTCTTGCAGTCTACGTCTGTGTTTTGTTTTGTATTGGGTTAGGGGGAGTATGCTGGGGCTTAGTTGCCATGCGGGCTTTTCTCGAGTTGCGGAAAGCAGGCTTCTCATTGCAGCAACTTCTCGAGTTGCAGAGGACAGGCTCTAGGGCACACGGGCTTCAGTAGTGGTAGCACGTGAACTCAGCAGCTGCCGCTCCCAGGCTGTCAAACACAGGTTTAATAATCATGGTGCACAGGCTTAGTTGCCCTGAGATGTGTGGGCTCTTCCGGGACCAGGGATCCAACCTGTATCCACCACACTGGCAGGCAGATTCTTTACCACCCAGCCATGAGCAAAGCCCAGATATTAAGATTATTTTGTTGATACTAACTGGAAAGTCCTGCAGTTCACATTTTAAGGTGATTTTCTTCCTACTGATTTTTTTTTTTTTGCATTGCTAATAGTATGTATAACAAGCACGCTTTGCTTACAGAGGTAAACGTTGATTGACCAGCCCTGTCGTATCCTACGATGCCTGTGTGTCTTTCTGTCCTAGCTGTCTGTGGCAAATTTGGTGAGACTCAACTGGGCCCTCTTCCCGCCAAGCAGGAGGACAATGGAATCGCTCTATCAACAAGGCTTCGATGATGCCNGTTGATTGACCAGCCCTGTCGTATCCTACGATGCCTGTGTGTCTTTCTGTCCTAGCTGTCTGTGGCAAATTTGGTGAGACTCAACTGGGCCCTCTTCCCGCCAAGCAGGAGGACAATGGAATCGCTCTATCAACAAGGCTTCGATGATGCCAGCAGGTTTTTACTTAAAGAAAGTTGGTTTGAGTAGGACGCCTACAGCTTGTTAACGGAGAACACAGTTCTTCAGGGAGGTTTCTAATTAAATCCTTTTATAAAAGCCTACCATCAGTATCAATTTTATTATGAGTTTTTACAATGCTTGGAATTTAAAAAATTTTTGTTTTGTTTTGAGGTATAGCCANTCATTGCCTTCTCCGGGGCCCTACCCCAGACCAACTAAATCAGATGCTGGGCAGCAAGCTGTGTTTTATTCAGCCATTCAAATAATTGGAATATTACTGTAATGTGAGAACCACTGGACATTAGAGAAATGTTATTCATTGGCTTAAAATTTTTATGAGCACCAAGTGGGCTGAGTGGATGATGCTTCACATGGTGGCATTTAAGGAGAATGAAAAAAGGCTCTTTGTGGCGAGATGAGGGCAAGACAGTACCGTGGATCAGCTGTCCCATAGTCACATTTACTTTTTTGCCTAGACAAATGATCTAACCTTTGGGCTTTGTGGTCCTTGTTTGTAAATTTATTATTATTATTATTATTTTTATTCAGAGTCCAACCTCAGCTGTTGTGGACTTAAATGAGGTTGCAGGCTAAGTGCCTTGTACACTCTGGTAAGCTAGTAGATGTTCAGTGATGGTCCGTTTGCTGCCCTCATGGAAGGCAGGGAACAGTGTGTGATTTCAGCAGACTGCAAAGCCAGGGATGGGAAAGGCCTGCATCTCGTTTGCTCAGTGTTACAACTCTAGCAACTAGCACCATTTCTGGCTTTGGTAAATGTTGGTTATATGAACAAATATGATGGCATAAATCCAAAACATTGAATGATAAAAGGCAGTTTTACCGGCTATGTTGGCTGATAACAGTATAAATGCAAGGAAGAGTTCTTAAGGCAAAGCTTAGACCCGTCATAAGAAGTTTAAGGGCTGATGCTGAGGTCCGGGCCGAAGTACTAACACCTGGAGTGAGATGGGCCAGGTGGAAGGAGGATGAGCGGAGATTTAAGATCCCCACCCCCGCTAGGCCAGACCCAGCGCCACGCGGCCGACTCAGTCCTCCTAGCCCCTGACCTCGCGTTCCGGCGCCCCAAAGCCCCTTGCTGGCTCCACCACCAGGTGCGGCAGTTGGGCTGGAGGCTCTTGCTCTCCGGGGTTCGCCCCCGGTCAGTGTAAAGCAAGCTGATGGCTGTAGGGGCCAAAGAGAAGATGGCCGGCCTTCAGGAGTTTCCTGAACATCCTGCAACGACCCAGGACCGACCGGACAAACAGCAAGAGCAGCGCCGGTTCGCTGCATCACCCTGACTGTCGACGCACGCGGTCTTAAGGCCCATCAGGCTGTATCGGCTACGTGCAATAAGTTCTTGTCCAAACTCTTCCAGGAGTTTACTCGGGAACTTTGGGTGGAGATAGAAGGTGTTAATGTGTAAAATGAACCTTTTGTCATTTAATGGAGATCGAGTAAACAGCACCATTAATAACACAAGGGAGAGAAGCCAGTGATATATGCAAAACAGCTGAGGTTATACAAGTGCTGGGCGGTTTCAAAGCCTTTGAAGTCTGACACAGAAGGTGAATACGGTGCTTNAACTGAACTGAACTGAACCAACAGTGAACTTTGGAACAATTAAGTTAACATGGTTTACAAAGCTCAGAACCTTCTGACCTTTGCCTATGCCAAGTCTTATCTTGCATGCCTTCTCCTCCTCTCTGTAGCTCCAGTCAGTGGCCTGTGTGTTTTTCAAATGTACCCAGCCCTTTCTTGCCCCAGGATATTTGCTCACGCTGCCATGTCTACTTGGAGCCCATTCTCAACCTGCTGAACCCATATGGGTATTTCAGGTCTAATTTTAAACACCTTTTCTTCAGAGCAGATTTCTAACTTCCCCAGTCTTTCAAAGTATCCAGCTTCCTTTTGCACCCTGTATCTATCTGAATGTGATTACATTTTGATTTGTGTAAGCCCATTAGGTCAAGAAAAGTCTACTTTGATCACCATAGTATATACAGCTCCCAATACAGGTTGTCGATTTTAAATTTTTTTGAGTGGATGTATATAACGTGTTCATTAAGTTCAAACTATATATTGATTATATTTCAATCTAGACTTAATAATTGTCCACTCCAATAAAAGAACATGAATCTGCTATATCTATGGCCTTTCTATCTATCCATCTGCAAAATATTAAAACCATGATCACTGAGATGACCCAGATTTTCTTTCTCATTTCCTCTTACCCACGTGCTTAAAGATCATTTTATTATTGGCAAAGAATGAACATGTGACTTCTAGAAACATTAAAAAGAAGAAGAGCAAGAATTAAAACAGCCCCTAAAGGCAGACAAGAAAAGTAATTCTAAAGCTCATTAGAAAACTAAATTGACCCCTGATTCATTTAAACAAGAACATTTTATCCTGGTGCTTAGAGTTTTGGTGAACAATCATTTCCCTTTCCAAAGCTTGGCTGATTTGTGAAGGCAGAAGGATCATGACTCCGTACAGGATGATCTTGTGATGAAATCAGAGACCTGCTGCTGGGAGAACCATGAAATACTAATAAGGGCAAGCTGGAGCACAGCATAAAGCAACCATCCCCAGTTACTCACTGCCAGTAAGTACTACCCTGACTTGCAACCAGAGAAGGAGCGGGTCTGGGAGCAGACACTGTGGGTTCTGAAGCCACGCCACACACAGTGAGCAGCCCGACAACAATGCCAGCAGCAACTGACCAGAGAAGAAACTGTGCAGTGCCCTCCCCATCGGAAAGAAATAGACGGATGTCCGCACATCCGTCTTTGCCCTGTACTCATACACACTGGCCATCAGCCCAGCTGCAAGACTAAACTCCAAGAGAACACGGGTACATAATACAAAAGCATGACAGTGTCAAACTTTCACGAACAGCACACATATTTTGACTTAATAGATCTATATGAATACACACTATAGAATATAACCGCAATTATACACACAGTCCATGGGGTCTCAAAGAGTCGGACACAACTGAGTGACTTTCACTTTACTTCACTTCATTCATACAAATACATGTTATAATCTATCACACACATACACACAGAGAGAATGTAAGTTTTTCGCTTCACTAAAAGTGAAGTTTTAATCAAAGAATTTAATCAAAGACACCGATGGCAGTCGTATACATAATTTTTTAATGTATAAAGTACCGGAGCTCACTGATTCAACTATTTTTTCTTAATAATAAGAAAATAAATAACATTTAGGATATGATTATAGAAATTCTCAAATCAAAACAATAACCATATAAAATGTATTCATACATGAATAAGATTTTAGTGTTAATACTCATGTTAAACGTACGATTTATAAAAAGGCTGCTTTGCTGGGGGGTGGAAATCCTGCCATAAAACTGCCATGCAGAAGGTAGTGACCACCAGAGAGTCACTAGAACAGAAGAAAGGTATCCCCGGGCGTGAGCCAAGCAGGAGCTAGGAAACAAGGATGCCAGTTTTTAAAGACATCACGGGATACACTCCAACCAGCAAGCAAGACCAAAGCACCCAACTGGCAGGGCAACCAGGTGGGTCCCCACGAGGAAAGAAAGAGTCAGTGTAACAGCTCTATCAGAGGTCAAAGCGAAATAGCAAATCAATAGCCAGGCAAATCACACTGAGTAGAGATATATAACAATCAAAGACAAGTCAGGCAAGGTCACACATTCAAACAAACAGCCTGGCCAAAAAAAAAAAAAAGTCACCGTGACACCCAGCTACAAGGAAACTGAAATGATCTTGTGTTAATATGGATAGTAATGAAATTAGGACATCCTATAAACTTGAAGGAGTAAATCTAGAAATGAAAGTTACAGCTCAGATCAATTTCATATCCTATAACAGGCAGATAATGTGCATTTCCCTAGCCATAAGCAAATATTCTAACTTGTAATAAACTAGAATGTATTACAGTTTATATACTTGCATAGTAAAAGTGAAAGTGAAGTCGCTTAGTCGTGTCCGACTCTTTGCGACCTCATGGACTGTAGCCTATCAGGCTCCTCCGTCCATGGGATTTTCCAGGCAAGAGTGCTGGAGTGGATTGCCATTTCCTTCTCCAATAAACACCATTTAATCCTGAAAATCATGAAATCCTCTCAAGTCTCACCTATTATTAGTCCTAAAAGGATCAGTGTTGAGGATAAGGTAGACATATGCAAGATCTCCTGGAGAAGAGAATGGCTACCCACTCCAGTATTCTTGCCTGGAGAATCTCACACATAGAGGAACCTGGTGGGCTACAGTCCATGGAGTCGCACAGAGTCAGACATGACTGAGCGACTATCACTTGTAAACTTGTAAGTGTTATTCCAGATAACTGACTACATAAAGAAAAGACTCAATTTTTACATATATTTTATTTTTAAAAATGTAAAACTAAATCCAAGTATGATTATGGTAGCATGTTGTACTACTACAAGTCCCATACTATGTACCTATTGCCAGAAGGAGAAAAATTCCTTGTCTAAGAGTGGGAGGGAAAATATTGCATTATTTCATCAAGATTGAGGAATTCTAGATCTCTTACTCTTGATTTTTCTGCCTTCTATTCATTACAAGAGTGGACTTCATTACAAACCCAATCAGAAAAAGCAAATGAAAGAGAGTAAAAAGAAAAAAAAGTCTATCAATATAAATGTCATATGACTTGCCAAGAAGTACTCTATTTTATCTAAAAAGATGCAGTGGAAGCAAATGGAAAAGACACGCCAACAGTAATCCAAAGGCTTTTCTTCACAGAACCTGTTCACAAATGCAAATCTTAAAAGACATTGTGAAAGCACCAAATTACTAATATTTGTGTAGTTTGAAGAAAAGAACTATAAATAATATAAGCACATTACAAGCAATTGCTCTTTTATAATAATGATGATAGCAATGGCAGAAGTAGTTAATGTGTGCAGAGTACTTACCACGTGAGGGATTGGTACCACTCCCTTGTATTATCTTATTTTTTGGTCAATTGAAATATAATTCACATGTCACAAAATCCATCCATTCAAAGTATATAATTCAGTGGGCTTTAGTACATTTGCAAAGTTGTGCAACAGTCATCTAATTCCAGAACATTTTCATTATTCCCAAAACTCTGTACCCTTTATCAGCCATTCCCCATTCCCTCCCCTCCCCCAGCCCCAGGCAACCACTAATCTACTTCCTTCGGATATTCCTATTCTAGACAATTCATATAAATAGATTACATGGAATGTGATCTTCTGTGCCAGGCTTCCTTCATTTAGCATTATGTTCCTAAGGTTCATGTTTATATCAATACTACATTGCTTTTTATGGCTAAATAATGTCCAATTGTATGAGCAGGTGTGTGCGCTCGGTTGTGTCCAACTCTTTGTGGCCCCATGGATTGTAGCCTGCCAGGCTCCTCTGTCCACGGGATTTTCCAGACAAGAATACTGGAGTAGGGTGCCATTCCCTTCTCCAGGAAATCTTTTCAACCCAGGGATCAAACCTAGGTCTTCTGCATTGCAGGCGGATTCTTTACCGGCTGAGCCACAAGGGAAGCTCAAGCAGTGCATAAGGGTTCTAATTTCTCCATATCCTCATCAATACTTCTTTCCTATACTTTTTATTATACTCATCTTAGTAGAATCTCATTGTGGTTTTAATTTGCTTTGCCGTAAAGACTAAGGATGTTGCACATATTTTCATGAGTTTACTGGCCGTTTGTGTATATCTTTGCAGAAATGTCTATTTGAAAGTTAGCCCACTTTCCAACTGGGCTATTTGTCCTTTCATCGTTGAACTGTAAGAATTCTTTACATATTCTGGATCGTAGGTTGTCATCAGAAATATGATTTCTAAATATTTTCTCCTGTTTACTGCACTGTCTTTTCACTTCTGTTATCTTACTTAGTCCTCATAACAACCATGAGATCGTAACATGATCCTGCATTTTACTGATGAGGAAACAGAGTTAATAAACTTGTCTGAGGTTTCATAGCTAATAAGAATTGAAGAAGAGATTCCAACCCAGGCAGTCTGCCTCCACTAATCAGTAGGATGTACTGTCAGAAACACTAAGTACTAAATAAATAAGCAGGATTAAAAATAATTAACTTAAAAAAAAAAAAGACAAAACCAGCGTTACTGATGCTTTGCATAGAAATACCAGAGGGCCCTCCTCTTGTTTATACCAGTCTTCTTGAGAAGAAAGAGTAGCTTAAAATAAAGCACATTCAGCCTTTAAAAGGCAAAACTTGGCCTCTAAACAGTGTCTATTCTTTTTAATTGTAGGAAACTTTCTTACTGAGTTATGTAGTTGAAACAAAGGAATTCAGAATATAAGGGGTATTTTTGCTGAGATTTAAACATTGTAAATCATCATAGTGGGTGTTCTGTTAGGTGGAGGCCCATTTCTTGGCCAACAAGCCCCTCTGTTCGAAATGTATGCCTCCCCCAGCTCTACACAACCACACTCGGAGGAGATGAACAAAGCAGAGTTTTAGCAACTAAGATGTCATTCTGACAAGTTGCTCTTGACTCTCCTCTTATTTCTGCCACCAATCATATAAAAGTCAATCTACAAATGATTTGATTGTTTCTATAGAATGATGTTCATGCTAAATAAAGAGTGGAGCAGTGGTTTTAAAGGAATATACTAGATCTACCACTACTGGCATGAAAAGGAATTTAATATGTATAGCTGAAGCAAAAATAAAAAACCTGTAAAACATATGATTTTGTATTTGTTAAAAATATGAATTATGTATATAAAATAATATAGTCTGTGAGCATATGCACACACACAAAAAAAAATCTAATGATGAGGATTTCCCTCCCTAGGAATAGGGCTTAACTTTTATGTGATGAAATGCTCAACTTTTTAAACATATATACAAAATATTTTGTTTTTTTTTAAGGGGAGCGAGCATTCTCTCCAGTAATTCCACAAACCTTAAAAGTCACGGAAATGAATGAATAAATATGAATAAATTAACAAAAGTTTATATATTTTTTCTATATCTGGATAAGTTTTAGTGACTTTACAAACTTCTTGAAGTTGTGAGAAAAACTGTAATTGTATGTGATTTCACATGAGGGCAGAAATTCCACAGTTCTTATCAATTTTTAAATGACTCTTTGGCCCCAAAAATGTTAAGCACATTATCTCAAACGATTATTAAAGTCTCTGTTTATGAGAGGTCAAGACAGAAACTAAAGGATCAAATAACTAAACAAAATCCCTTAAGCCAAATATANTCCACAGTTCTTATCAATTTTTAAATGACTCTTTGGCCCCAAAAATGTTTAAGCACATTATCTCAAACGATTATTAAAGTCTCTGTTTATGAGAGGTCAAGACAGAAACTAAAGGATCAAATAACTAAACAAAATCCCTTAAGCCAAATATAGTACAAACATCTTCTAAATCATGAAAAAACAGTCACTAGATCTCACTTAGATCCTCTTAAAATTCTTAGGATGACACTAAGCCAATCTTACTTTTAAGCTTATAATTTATAGGTCTAAACATTGAAGGGAAAGAGGGAGTTCCACCCTGTGAAGAATAACTTTAACTACATCTACAAAGTATTTGATGCCTCCCTGGTGGCTCAGAGGTTAAAGCGTCTGCCTGCAATGCGGGAGACCTGGGAGAAGGAAAAGGCAACCCACTCCAGTATTCTTGCCTGGAGAATCCCATGGGCGGAGGAGCCTGGTGGACTAACCGGGTCGCACGCAGAGTCAGACACGACTGAGCGACTTCACTTTCACTTTCACGAAGTGTTTGATTCTTTCTTTTAATCATTGTTTATCAAGCATCTACTACAAGTCAGACTCACTGTTCTCTATTTAATGTCATTCTTACTGTGATAGCCCAGGGGCTTTCCTTCTTTCTTCTATTCTACTCACTACAGAACATAGAAACTGAAGGAATGAATATACAGAATGAAGCCATCTTAAACGTCCATGTGATCATTCTCAACTGCCTGTACAAAAGACCTTTATCAGAAATGAAAAGGAAGAGTGGTGATAAACTTACCAATCCTTAGATCACCAAGGATTATCAAAATCCCCCTTACAAAGGGCCACAACTTTCCTAGACTTTTTCTCTTGGCCTTCATCCAACAAATAATTATCTCCCTGAAGATAAGCTTCTCCTTGAAAATAAAAACTAATCAAATTTATCACAGGAAAACAAAAGACTTAGGTAGTGTCTAAGCTGGTAGGCTAGTAAACTGACATCTATCTGTCTATGACAAAACCCTACTTTAACAGTAAACTATTTCTGAAATGTACACTTTCTAAAAATAATTCTAAATATTTGCTATTTTAAAAATTCTAAGTATTAATCAGTGATAATTACATTATTTATATAACGATGACTGGGATGGAGGTCAGAAAAAAATCACAATCTATAAAGTAATCAAGGAAGAAGTAACATGCTTAAATGACTCTTACAGTGTTGCAAGTATTTTCTTAATAAATCCTGATTTCACATATAAGTCCTTAAAAATGTACGTAGAGATTTCTTGGAAGTGACATCCCCTAAAATATGCTCCTTAGTTCAAACTAAATTAACAGATTCAGTGGGTAAAGAATCCGTTTGCAATGCAGGAGACGAAAGAGACACGGGTTCGATCCCTGGTTCGGGAAGATCCCCTGGAGGAGGAAATGACAAGTCCAGTATTCTTGCATGGAGAAGCCTGGTAGGCCATGGTCCACGGGATCACAGAGTCAGACACAACTAAAGCGACTGAGCATGTGCTTACTACTGTAACATATCAACTTTTATATTCATATGATAATTGTATTATCCAAGTTCTTATGCCAACAGTAGAATGCAATGAACATAAAATCTGTACCATCTGCCATAGTAACACTGAATGACCTGAAATAAATTCCTTCCAAAGGCCAAGCTATCACTGAATTCACAAATGAACAAAGAAGCACCTTTTAACTAACCTTGACCTTCTTCACTTTTCATAAAATGAATCATTCAAATTTCACTTTTAATTTAGCTACTCACTTGTTTTGTTCCCAAATACACTTCAACACCATGTTGGATATTTCTCCTTAGTAACATCCTGCCAAATGACACTGACAGAAACCCCTAAATCACAGTTACTGAAGTATATGGTTCAGAATGACGTGCCAGTGGTTTACATGTTTTTGTCAGAGCAAAGTTAAGTCTGCACTTCGTTGTTCATTCTAGAATTGCAGTCCTATACTGTCCTTGCAGTTGAAAGCAAATGGGTCATTCTTTCCCCTTCCCCATCATCAGACAAATATGCAGATCATAACACAATCACACACACACTCACACACTTCTTCCAACATCTTCAAAAATTAATTATAAGTCAGCTGCCCAAAAAAAAGTGCTGAAATTTATTTCAGACATCCAAGGAATGATTGGGGAATTAACCTCCATGCCAAATTGTTTGTGCAGAGGTTCTTTCCCCCTGTCCCCTACCCCCGCAAAAAAAAAGTGCAAATCAAGAGTTATTCACCACAGCATGAGAAGGACTCGACCCACCATTACTGGCTTTGAAGATGGAAGGGAGCCATGAGCCAAAGAACACAGGCAGCCCCTTGAAGCCAGAAAAGACAAGAAAACTGCTTCTCCCCTAGGGCTTTCAGGAGGAATGGAGGCCTGCCAACACCCTGATTTTAGTACAGTGAGAACTATATCTGACTTCTGACCTCCAGGACTGTAAGGTATATATTTGTTTTAAGCCATCCAAAATGTTCACTTGGAAGGACTGTTGCTAAAGCTGAAGCTCCAATACTTTGGCCACCTGATGTAAAGAGCCAACTCACTGGAAAGACTCTGATGCTGGGAAAAATTGAAGACAAAAGGAGAAGGAGGCGGCAAAGGATGAGATGGTTAGAGAGAATCACTGACTCAATGGACATGAATTTGAACAAATTCTAGGAGATAGTTGAGAACAGAGGAGGCTGGTGTGCTGCAGTTCCTGGGGCTGCAAAGAGTCAGAGATGACTGACATTGCACACATGCAATGTGATACAGCAGCAATAGGAAATGAACACATCTACTTACCTGCAACATTTCTTCGTCATTCATCCTTGCCAGTGAATCACAAACTTGGAAACATCAAATCAGAAGTGATGATATCAACACAAAGCAGGGAGCGCAAAGCTATAGCTATCTAAACTTCTAGCCCCCCTTGGGCAAAATATACTTGCCCAAGGAGATCAGCAGCTATTAACAAAGCCAACACAAACTGGATCAAAAGAATGAAATTTGGCCTCAGAGCCTCTTTTTATCTTTCAAGGGAAAAATAACTAGGAAAAAAAAAAAACACAGAAGAGAGTGCAAAGAAGAAACAGATCACAATCGAAGCAGTTTCTGCAGGTATCGGCTGAGCTCCTAAACCAGAAACTGACAATGAACTTGCAACAGCAGGGAACAGGCATTGACACACAAGTTCTTTCAATCACAGTCACACCCAGGAGAAGGGCAAGCTCAGCTTTTGGCAGCAGAATCTTAAATACTTAAAACCATGAAGTGAGCTTTGCCATAACTCAAGTTAATTCTTCAGCAGAGCCAAGACATTCCCAAGCTACCAACTCCAGTGTCCAGATCCTCCATCCCTCTCTCGATGTACTACAAGTAGAACCATCCACCCTCCTATTTGCATCCTAAAGATTTTTGAAAGATTTAAGTTCTTATATCACAAGTCCTGCACACACAACATCTCCAAACATTACCCAATGCCTTCAAAGTCATGCCTGGTTATCTCTATTAAACACTGTGAAGTAACCTACTTCGCATGGCATTTGGCACACGTGCCTACTCACCCCCTACTCATTGGTGCCCTCTGCCTGGGAATTCTCATCCAGCCCAGTACCCCCAATCAGTTTTTTATATCAGCTGGTACCCTGTCTTTCATGAAGCCTTTTGACAGATTTTCCTCCTCTATCCAGCTCTACACTCCACCCCCACCTTTTGTTTTTTGAGTTTTTGCGGTTTTGTTTTTTTTTTTTTCTTTTTGGTTATGCTGTGTCTTCGTTGCTGCACATGGGCTTTCTCTAGCTGTGGAGAGAGGGGGCTACTCTCTAGTCTTGGGCACAGACTTCTCGTTGCAGTGACTTCTCTCATTGCGGAACACCTGATCTAGGCACGCAGACTTCGGCAGTTGCAGCACTTAGGCTCAGCGGTTGCAGCACACGGGCCTCACTGCTCCTTGGCATGTGGAATCCTCCTAGACCAGGGATCGAACCCATGTCCCCTGCACCCACCAAGTGGATTTCCATCCACTAGGAAGTCCCACTCTCACCTTCTGAATTCACATTTTATTTTGTTCATTACTTATAACAAAACAATTGGGGGATTTTGAAAATTAGTAATATTATGAAAGTATTAGTCACTCAGTTGTGTTCGACTCTTTGTGACCCCATGGACTGCGATCCACCAATTTCCTCTGTGCATGGAATTCTCCAGGCAAAAATATTGGAGTCAGTTGCCATTCCCTTCTCCAGGAGATCTTTCCAACTCAGGGATTGAACCCGGGTGTCCCGCATTGCAGGCAGATTATTTCCATCTGAGCCACCAAGGAATCCCTAATATGTACACATATACATGTCCTATACACACACACACACACACACACACACACACATATTATATATCCATGCCTATGTTGATCTCCCCTTCTAATGAGATTCTTAATTCCCTGAAGGAAGAAATTTTCTTATTCCCTAGCCTCTCTCACATAGTTCCTTACATAAAGAAATTAAGAGTTAGCCATGTAAGAAAATTTATTTAATAGGGATAATTCAATTCCAACAGAATTATACTATTTGGAGTGAGGAGAGCTTTGTTTTGTTCTGTTTACTTGCGTTAAGCAGGGGAATATTCTACTGGGAACTGTTGTAATAAGTAGTTTGTATCTCTGCCCATCTGCAGTTATTCCTAGCACACAATCAAATTCCTACCAGCTGACTTACAGCCTAGAAGCTGTCCTGAAAGAAGAGATGCAAGACCAACTGGAAAGCAAGCAAGTAATAACAGGAGGAACAGAATGAAACTAGGCCCACTCACCTCTCAACCATTTCACAGCACAACAATCCTGGGAAGGCCAGGCTCTCAATGCACTGCTTTTCAAATGAATTTGTCCCAATTATGTAACAGTTATAGCAACAAGATCTTATGAAAATTCACCATACTAATGGACATGTGTGCATAAACAAATAACTAAGAGCAGGGGCACTTCCATCTCCAATGGATGGAAGTAAAGATGGACTGACTAGAAGGCAATCTTTTCCTAACTTCTGACTCCAAAGCCCAGAAAACACGCAGAAAAGAAAATAAGCACAAAGCATAGTTCTGGATGATACTGGGTTTCATATCATAATATTTTGTCTCTCTGTCTTTAAAGTAGTAAATTATCATGTGCTACTCTTAAATCATTATGCATTATTTTTAAATTCTCCTGAAAACATAAAATTCAAAGTGCTAAGTACCAAGAAATGATTCAAAACTATATTTCAAAGAGCAAACCAATACAATATCAAACTTTAAAATCAAGCTACTAACAAAGTAGACATACCTATAACTAACTCTTCACCATATTTCTATTCTGAACAACTTGCACACAGTAGGTCCTCAAATGCAACTTTATTTCAAAGTGTTACAGTGCAAATTCAGCTTCATAAGTCATCATCTATCCTAAGGATCTAATGATCCGTTCACCTAACTGAAATCAACTTTCCCATCATATAAAGAACAACCTTTTATCTTTTTTCTTTTTTCTCTGCCTTGCTTCAAACACTATCCAGGTGTAAATGCAGACCTATTCTCCATATCTTGGCAAAGCTTACTTTGAACAAGCAGTTTCTCATGACCTTTAAGTCTGTTTTCAACAATGAAATCATTTGGCATTACATCCTATTCAGTTATTAATCACAAACAACAAAGGAAGAACTTTCATATGAAAAATGTAAAACCTATATGGGCCAACATTCACTATGGGTCACTCTGGGTCATGTTCACAACTAAGGTCACTGAAGCCCTTGGAATGACCTCAGCCTTTTAGAATACACTCAACATTGTGCTGGCGAGGAAACAGCCCAGCTCTGTGACTTCTAGATAAGTACTCCTCAAGGTCTGCATGGGGAAGAGGGTGTGCTGACAGACAGCGGCTGGGTGATGGGCAGACGGGAGGGTGTTGGGAGGAGCAGAGATGCAGGTGCCTCTGTGTATGCTGAGCACCTCCCCTCCCTGGGTAGGCTCTTTCTAGGGGAAAAATTTCTACCCCATCTAGGGTACCCACACCAGGACCTCAGGATTCTGACTCCCCCCATTTAAAGAAACAGAGTCATTGCTTTCTGACCAAATTTGACTTTTTAAAAATCAGCTCCAGTGAGTTGATTTTTTTTTTTTAAGTAATGAAGCTAATATTTTACTCCTTTTCTCTGTTTCCATTACTATTACTATCCCTATTATTAATTTGGACTTTGCTTTTATACTTTAAATTTTAGTAAGGCAGTGGCAGCATAATGAAAAAAAAAAAAACCCTGGAATCAAGTTGGGCCTCTAATTTAAAAGGCACTTCTTTCTTTTCATCTGTCCCTTTTAGGATCCATAAATAACTCATCTGGTTTTCCCCTCGATTCCTTGATGCTTTTATCTCAAACACAGCCCTCCAGACTAAGCCTGAAATGGAAATTAATATTGCCCCACCTGCAGCAAAGGATATGCAGACATAGAAAACAGACTTGTAGACACACTGGAGCAAGGAGAGGGTGGGACAAATTGAGAGGGTAGCATGGAAACATATACACTAGCATATGTAAAATAGATAGCCAGTGGGATTTGCTGTGTGACTCAGGGAGCTCACACCGGTGCTCTGTGACAACCCAGAGGCATGAGATGGGGTGGGAAGAGGGAGGGGACATATGTATACCTATGGCTGATTCATGTTGATGTTTGGCAGAAACCAACACAATATTATAAAGCAAATATTTCCAAACTGAAAATTAATAAATTTTTTTTTTTAATGTTGCCCTGCCTGAGCCAGGACAGATGCAGCTCTTCTTCAGAGAACCAGGGTGGTGGGCCTGGCTGGGCCCATTGAGCAGAGGGAGGCAGACACGTGTCCAGCCACACAAGCTCTAAATGATCCAAGCTGCTACTCTGTGTTTTGTGCGGAATGCTGGCCGTAACTTAAGAATGTATGTAAAGTTTTACATAACAAAAAGTTTTAATTTCTACAAAAAAGTATGTATGTTGGTTGACAAGAAAAAAAAAAAAAAGTTGTTTGTTGTTAAGTAACTAAGTCACCTCTGACTCTTTCTGCAACCCCATGGACTATAGCCCACCAGGCTCCTCTGTCCACGGAATTTTCCAGGTAAGAATACTGGAGTGGGTTGCCATTTCCTTTTCCAGGGAATCTTCACAATCCAAGGACTAAACCTGTGTCTCCTGCATTGGTAAGCGGATTCTTTACTGCTGAGCCACCAGGCTATATATACATGTACATATATCTATATTGCCCTGCCTGTCAAACTAGCAGAACTGCAAGCTAAACGGCATTAATAATTAGCTCAAATTCAAGAACAAAATTCAAAGGATAGTAGATGAGGATTTTCTTTTCTTTCTAACCTTAATCTCTCTCTATATGGAGAAAGTCACAAACTGAAAACCAGCAAGCCCTCCATGGTGTGAAGGAAGTGGCAGAAAGTCACATTAGGAGCGAGACTGAACGCCAACCTACCGTGGCTCTAATCTCACCATGCAGTCCAGAGGCTCTTTCCTGGCAGGAGCAGAATTAGAATTTTTACTTGTCCAATTGTGTCTTCAGTCACTGAAACTAAACTCATCTACCTCCTACACAGTCAGGTCTTTCAAAGATTTCTATTTTCCTGGTCTGTTTTTTCTCTTCTTCCACCAAGGTCAAAAGAAGAGTTGTCTAACATCTTAGTCCGCTTTACCCCAGAATCAGCCCACAAGATAAGGATTCTAGTATAAGTAGTTTATTTTGGAGACGACCCCAGGAAACACTGGTGGGGAGTGACGAAATGAGTCAGAAAAGAAAAAGTAGCCAACAAAAGAGTTGTTTCAATTATCAGTGAATCTTAATTCAATAGGGAACTTGGGAGAACCCATATAAAACACTCATCTCAAAGGTATCTGACCTGAGATTTACAAGAGAGCTAAGGACTTACACTGTAGCAGTCACTGACTGTGAGTTGCTGGGGGCTGGCACTTCCTACCAACCCTGGGTATAAGCTTTTCCAGAAAAATGAAAGAATGCAGGTGCCTGAACTGGCAACCCCGCTGTGCAACAAAGTGTTGGAAGCAGGAGTTGCAAGAAGGGCACCCACGGCCTCTGCTACAGCTAGGATCCAGATTGTTTCCAAAAGCGTAAACCAGAGGCAACCACATTAGATGACATGTATCACAGAATACAAGGTTGAGTGCTTTTCCACCAAAATATCCTTCAAAAAAAGAGGATGCCACCTTATATTTAAATCCAGAAAGTTCTCATATTATGGGACACTGTCAATTACTGTGTCTTAATCTGAAACAGTAAAGGACTATTTGGGTAAAATACAGTAATCTGAAAGGACCTCAACAATGTTCAACTTGGATGCTATTAAAGGTCAAGCAAAGAAACTCGATGCAAACTTGCTTACTGAGAGTATGACTTTTCAACTTCATATGATAGATGGCAAAACAGCTCAAAAACAGAAGTGGGGGGGGAAGGGGTGTCAGGATGGATAAGCCAGAATCCTCAGATATGACAACACAAATAAAGAAACATAGGCAATGCTTGTCTCGACTAGTAATTACAAGAACTGAAAACAAAACAATATGTGGTACTAACAACTGCATACGGGCTGGATCTCAGAAATATTGACATAATTAGACACAACCGATGGCATTTAACTTAACACAGTCCTTTTGGGGAGCGATATTTAGTCATACATGTCAGAAGCCCTAAAACTAAACCTCTTGTCCCAGAAATTCTGTTTCTAGGAACTTATCAGAAATGAGTTAACTGAAATGAAGAATGGTAGCAAAAAACAATAACAGTAATAACAAATATTTATATAGCACACATTAGAGCAGAGCCCAGTTGTTCTAAATGTTTTATTTCAGGATTTTCGACTGAGAGCCAATCTGCCTTCTAGGACACACTGGACAATGTCTGGAGACATTTTTGTTTATCACAGCTAGTGGGTAGTGGCCAGAGATGCTGTTAAACATCTACAGAGTACAAGACAGCCGCCCCAACAAAGAATTTTTGTGTATTTGTGTGCCCAGTCACTCAGCTGTGTCCAACTGTTTGTTGCCCACCAGGCACCTCCGTCCATAAAATTTTTTAGGCAAGAATACTGGAGTGGGTTGCCATTTCCTCCTCCAGAGGATCTTCTCAACCCAAGAATCAAACTTGGCATTTCCTGCGTCTCCTGCACTGCAGGGCGGACTCTTCTGCTCGGTCCTCTCTGACTCTTTGTGACCCCATGAACTGTAGCCTACCAGGCTCCTCTGTCTATGAAATTATCCAGGCAAGAATACTGGAGTGGGTTGCCATGCCCTCCTCCAGGGGATCTTCCCAACCCAGAGACCAAATCCACGTCACCTGCATTGGCAGACACAATTCTTTACTTCTAAGCCACATGGGAAGCCCATAATACTAGTCTTATTAGTAGTAGTAGCATTATTATTGTTGCCATTATTAGCAACATGTATTTAGTGCTTCCTTCATGGGTTACTATGTAATCTAACCTCTATAACTTCCATATGATGTAAATGCTTCTATGGTTCCCATNTCTAAGCCACATGGGAAGCCCATAATACTAGTCTTATTAGTAGTAGTAACATTATTATTGTTGCCATTATTAGCAACATGTATTTAGTGCTTCCTTCATGGGTTACTATGTAATCTAACCTCTATAACTTCCATATGATGTAAATGCTTCTATGGTTCCCATTTTTCAAGAGTTCACAGACATTAAGGAACTTTCCCGGGTGTACAGAGGTAGGAAATGGAGGTACCTGGATTGAAATTCAGGTAGTCTGACTCCTCTGAAGCCCAATTGCTCCAATCAAAATATAGGTGTGCTTGGGATAAGGTGGGGGTCAGGGGGAAGACAGGCTCTGTCCTTGTTCCTCTCCCTACAGCAATGAACTGACCGTATCTGATATATGGGATGTAAACCTGCCTTTTGAAGTACTTATCGGGGG
>SJYV01010363.1:40006-56854 GCA_006410875.1 Neotragus pygmaeus | reverse complement strand
GGGGGAGCAATGTATAAAAAGTCAATTCATTGAAGAAATTGTCCAAAGAGCCAAAAAATATATGCAGAGTTCAATTTCACACACAAACACACACACACAATGCAAGTCCAAACAAATGTATACTAGTTTTCATCTCTCTCCCTTTTGTAGATGGCGGTTTTAACAGTGAAAGCATATGTGCCCCAGAAACTACCCAAATGAACTAAATTATATGTACACAGGTCATTATTGTTAATATTTTTTAAATGGGATACACTATGGCTAGATGGTTTCAACTTCAGTTCACAAAAGAAAAACTGTGCTTGTAGGAAGTTAGACCTAAAAGTATACACTTGCATAGTCACCAAAAAAAAAAGTTGTGGCAGGACAAACAAAACAACAATGATATGGAGGGAGAGAGGAACTGGAAATTTGCCACTTTGTATAATTTTAATTCTGCACTGAATTTTTTAAGAAGGGACCTGATTATTTAAATATATCACTAAATATTAGATTTAGGATCAAAAATGTACTTCAATAAACAAAGTGAGAAAGTGCAAGTCACTCAATTGTGGGCAACTCTTTGTGACCCCATGGACTATAGCCTGCCAGGCTCCTCTGTCCATGGGACTCTCCAGGTAAGAACACTGGAGTGGGTTGCCATTTCCTTCTCCAGAGGATCTTTCCTATCCTGGGAGTGAACCCAGGTCTCCTGCATTGCAGGCAGATTCTTTACCATCTGAGCCAATTCTTCATTAAGCATTAATGCTTAATGTAGCATTGAGAGTAACCCCACAGAGAGGGCCACAGAATTCCCATCCAGCCCACAGTCCAAGTTTCAATAGTTTCTGGTTTAGACAAAGTTTCTAAGCTGTGTTCCTTTAGCCCTGGACTAAAATTGCACTTTGTCACAATGGTAGGCCTGGGCTATGACTCATCTTCCTCTGCCAAACAATGAAAGTTCTAGTTCAGTGGGAAAAAACTACTTGAGCTGCCAGTTCATTGAACTGTTCAAATCAAGGTCAAAATATTGCAGCAGGCTAAGGGAGTCACCAAGCCCAAATCCCATCTAATTCCCACACCAGTCTATCAGTGGCCCTCCAACCAAATCCTAAATTTGCCAACAATTAGAGTAGGAAGCACCTGGCGCCCTCTAACTAGGGTCAAAGAACCGTAGTGAAACATGAAACCAGGACCCATGTCATAATCATACCTTTCAAGTAATGCCAAGGAAAACCACAACTAAAAAGATGACAGAGTGCACAGCGTCAGCTTAAATACACTTTAAGTACCATTTTAAGCCTAAATACATTTTAAGTGCCATACCAACACAATATTTGATTTTCCATTCCTATATTGTAGGTAGCAGGCAAAGTTTATTATCAATTGACTATCTTTTATAATTTTTACAGAACTTACTACTCCTTTTATTTACCTGGAACTGTTACTACAGCTTGCAAGGTGCTTTAAAACATGTTACCTAATTATTCGTGACCAAAATCACCTGGGCGATGCTACTGATTGGGGACCAGTCTCAGAAGTTCAGTGACTTACACATTGATGGCACAGGCAACTGAGACGAGGGTCCCCTCCTTCAAACAACTCTTCATTACCATGTTAATTACACTTCTCATTCCCCCCCCAAAGTTCTTCAGTTTCAAACAACTCACTCCATCTACCCTTAACCCAACTGAACAATTATTTTTCTCTCAAGCCTCGGCAAATTACATTCCCCTAACCACTAACTCATTTTCTTTATAAACATTAAGATCAGCTAAAATTTCACAAGCCCTGAGAAACTCCCTCAGACAAACCTCACTGCACTCTAACCACTCTAAATACTAATACAGCCTTTATATTCATACAGCCAATGGGTGGGTCAGGCAGCCACTAATTCCTGGCAAAGATAATCACACTTCTTCCTTTCAAACTAACCCTGGCACCCAGAAGCTCCCTGTAGTGTCCACAACAGGCCCCACCTCCATATTCAGACAGACACAGACACCCCAGCCTCTGATCAAATTCTTCTTCCAAAGTTCTCCACTTGCCTTGCTTCATGAGGACACTACCATCTAGGAGCTCTGTCTCTTCAGAGCGGTCTGTTCAGTGCACCCCGAGCTGGCCTATTTCCCAGAGAGCTCTTCCAAGAGCTGCTTCTCAATGACAGCCATCTTCAGACAGACCATAGTCTCATGTAACACACTCTTCTCCATCAGCTCAAACCAGAAAGCAGGAGGTCTGGTCCTCCTGTAGCCTCTTGCAGCTCAGAGGAATTTGTTCAACCACCCATTCCTCAAGCAGAACCTGAGAGTCCCCTGCTAACAGGCATGGGTTGAGTGCAGAAGGAGAGCATAAGCTTCCTTCTCACCCTTCTTCTGGAGCTTTCTAACAGGGAACCATACACTCCCCCACATGCTTCCATCTTGAATCCCCATCAGAATCACTTGGACAGCTTTTGAACAGTTAGAGTCAAGGCCTCAGTCTAATTATACCAAGATTCCCGGTGTGGGGCTCCAGCACACTGGTGATTCTAACGTGCAGCCAAGGTTGAGAATATGTGAACCCATTCGAAACGACTGACACAGAGTTCTGTCAGCCTGAAGAGAAAGCAGGAAGGATGGCAAGAAAAGCGAGGCCTCCCAGAAGTGGCTTCCTGAGCAGACTTAAATCATCTGTGCATTGGTAGATGCCTACAACTCCAAGTAATTTTTTACTTCACACCTTCAAGCCTTTTTTTTTTAACTTATTCTCCTTCAATTAGATTATTTGTTAACATGTGGGCATTTGTACACAGACATCAAGATTAAGAAAAGGAAAAGGAAATATTTTAAATATTTTTAAATGTAATGATTCTATACCAGAGAGAGAGAGATACAGATAATCAGATTTCAACTTACTGAGAAGCAAATGCACTAAATTAGAGTTGCACATTTTAGAAGATAACACAGGGCAAAAGGATGGGCAGTTTCAAAAATAACACTGAAAGGCTTATTTTCAACAAATATATATTTCCATTTATTCCATTTTATTACTTGTTTTATTACTCCCTTTAGGTTCTGCAAAAGTCATTTGAAACCTCAACCCCAGTAACATCAACAGTTTAATGCAAAACACTTATGGTTTCACTCTTTCCACCTTACATGAGGTCTGTAAATAAAGGATTCACCCCAAAGTTTAATCTATTATGAAGACTGCTTGAAGATCAAAAATAGCCACATATTGCAATGGAATATGCCATCCATAAACATGTACTTTTTTATACCTTTATTTACACGATCACTAAAGAGAGCTATCCTGTAGATATAAGAAAATAGTAAATTAATAACAGCCAATAAGAAAAGAACCTAGGTCTTTGCAAATCATATACACACTAATCTTCTATTTTTATTAAAATAATGTGCCCTAAAATTTTTTTTTTTAATGCTTTCTACCTTCCTAAAGCCTTTGGACTGATCACAGAGTAGGAAATAATGCTATATGAATGAATGAGAATTCACATTTAAAGTTGAAGTCTACCCGTATAAAAGTTTGCTTATTATTTAAAAGTTTATTTGAATTTTTTTTCTTCCAATTATCTTCCTATTTCTGAGACCCTTGGTAGCAAGACGTTACTGCGCAGACTAGCAGACGATGAAGATTATTCATGCTGGGAAAAGGAAGAGAATTAAGTGAAAGTCAAGAGATATATTTAAAAGGCTACAAGCTGCAATGCTTCTCTTGTACCTGAGGTTTTAATTCGGGTTTCTGACAGATATTTTAATTTTCTGTTGAGACCACATGGTTCTTTAAATAAGAGAGAAAAGTAACAGCCAACAAAGCGAATTATAGCATGCTGATCTCTTATTACACTTGGCCAAGAAGCCAAATTTTGCTAAGAAAACATGTGCTGTTCCAATCATTCTAGTTGAGAATTCACTCCAGGTAGAGGATGCCTACCAGCATTTACCACCACATTCACATGGAGTTAGGAAGGAAAACTTAAGAGGGAAAGAGTAATTCCAAAAGAAAGAAAACCATTTTTTAAAAAATTCTAACCAGTCTAAAAGTTGTTCCATACGAACAACATTCAAGCATGATATGTAAGGTCAAATGTTACACATCATTTGAGTTTTTTATTTTTTTTTCTCAGAAAGTTTATTTGATCTATACGGACATCAGAACTAATCAAAAAATCTAGGTCCCCCTGGAAATAAACTCCAGCGACAGAAAGGTGTATGGTCACATCAAAAATGAAGTTCCGCGTCTTGAGTTCTTCTGTACAAGACTGCCTCAACACAAAACCTCTCCATTTACAATCTGCCCAAAAGTACAATGTCTGATTCTCCCCTTAATCAGCTCTGAACCACTTTTAAAAGTAAAGTACATTTTTAGTCAGCACAGTAAATCAAGTGCAATAAACACTATCCCTACACAACAGCATGAAGGAAACTCTCTCTACACGACAGAAAATAGTCAACACATAATAAGCTAGTTTAAAAATACATGAAGCATGTTGTCACAACAAATATATGGTGCCTTGTGTACTTTTTTTCCAAGAAGCCAAGAACTGGAAAATCATCGCATTCTGAAGAAAAGGTGAAACCCCACCATGCTGGTCTCGACCCCTCAGACTCTACAACAGATGCGACATCAGGAAGAACACGCCGGGGTGTTCCCATCCCCAGCTTGGTCCTGCCTCCAGCAGCTCTTGCTACTTAACACATTGGGTTCAGTAAGTGACTGAAAGAGTCCCGTCTTTGCTGACATCTCTGTTCAAAACCTCATGGGAGGGAGGGCAGGGAGTCAGGCAAGCTGACAAACTTACCTGGTAAATGCTTGCCAGACTGGCGAGCTACGTGTCCTGGCGCATCCAATCTGTACTTTTTCCAACGAAACGCGGTGGCCGCCCGGCCGCTCATCACCTACATTTGCTTAAGTGACGAGGAAAAAGATGCAGAGGAAGTGGATTTTAGCAGAAGCAGCCTGCGAACTGCACACTGGGATGTCCTGTTTCGCCGTGGCTTTTATTTTTCCCATGAGAGGATCTGACTAAAACCAACTGAACCTCCTCTAAATACCAGACAGGATGTTACACTTCGCAGTTAGTGAAAATTCCTTAGGTCATTTTCTGTCACTGTTCTTTCAATTGTCACAACGGAGGGCCTTTGAATGTTTCTGATCCACTACAAAGAGATTATAACTTCGCTTCCTGTTTTTGACAGCGTCAGCTGATAAGGACACCTCCACCCACCTCCTTACCCACATGTATATAAATAGAGGCGTTTGCCCTGGGTATACAACTGGACTGAAGAGTTTGGTTATATATTAACTCTACTTCAAAGCATAAATTGAACTTGTTATTTCACTTCAATATGCATATACACCTTGGGAAAAATGGAACTCAAAGGAATTTCTTAATTCCTTAGAGATTGCTATTATGGAAAAAAATACATTCAATCACACAGAAGCATAAGATCAGAGGTAACAGTTTTGACTCATATTTTCCAGCCTGTTCTATCTTGTGTATTTGCCTCGCTCTTTTATTATCATGGAACACAGATGTCAGGTGCCTCAGTGGTAAAGAATCAATGCTGGAGTCACGAGTTCAATCCCTGGGTCGGGAAGATCCCAGGGAGAAGAAAATGGCAGCCCACCCTAGTATTCTTGCCCAGAAAATCCCATGGACAGAGGAGCCTGATGGGCTACAGTTCATGGGGTCGCAAAAGAACTGGACACGACTTAGCAACGCAACAATAACAGCATACAGATGTCATCCACACACATTCAACAACAAGGAAAATCATGACCCATATTGCCTCATGGGCTTTTTTATTTCTGTTTAACTCTTTTTTTGTCTCCTGCTTTGAAACAAAAACTTTCACCTTATAAGCAAAGATTTTCATAACTTAGGTTCTCTTGTCAGGATACACACAGATTTAAATCAGAAGACATCTCTCTTCCTGCTACTGGCTGAGATACAGTCAGTCCTTGCCCCACTCTCCTCTTCCTTATCTCTTTATTTTCTAGACTAGAAACCATACGCCTGGCAAAACACCCTTTCTAAGCCTCAATATCTAAACCTGTAAAATGAGAGTAGAGACATCACCTGTCTTGTGGGATTGTGGTGAGGAGAGAAAGAGTGAAAAGCACAATGCTATAGATTAGGTCACATGGTCAAAGTCTGATTTTTTTTTTTTTGGTAACAGCTTTATTTAGATATAATTCACACAGCATGCAATTAACACATTTAACGTATATAATTCAGTGGTTATTAGTATATTCACAGAGTTATGTATCCATCACACCATCAATTTTAGAACATTTTTATCACCCCGAAAAGCACTCAATCTCCATCTTCTCTCTGCACCGTTCCCAATTCTATTCAACCATGAAAATCTAATTTCAATCACTTTAGATTTGCCTCTCCTGACCATTTCACATAAATGAAATCATAGAATATGTAGTCCTTTATGACTGACTTGTTTTACTTAGCATAATGTTTTCAAAGTTTCTCTCATGCTGTAGTATGTCAGCATATCATTTTGTTTTACAGCTGAATAATCTTCCTTGTATGAATATCCTACATTTTATTGATTCACTTATCAATTGGCAGTCTTTACCTTTCAGCTAACATGAATAATGCTGCTATGAGCATTCATGTACAAATTTTTATATCAACATATGTTTTTATTTCTCTTGAGTATAAATACCCAGGAGTAGCATTACTGGATCATATAATAGGATTCTACAGTTAACCTTTGGAAGAACTGCCAGACAGCTTTCCAAAGTGGCTGCACCATCTTCCATTCCTTCACTAGCAGTACATGAAGGATAAAATTCTCTCCATTCTCACCAACACCAATTTTTATCTAGTTGGTTTTTTTTTATTATTATTATAGCCACCCTAGTGGGTGTGAAGTGACATCATCATGGCTTGATATACATTTCCCTGATAGTTGTCAAAGCCCAAATACAAAAATGTATTTCAACATTTTAATCTGGTATAACATACCAGCTAAATACTGCTGGTATTCAGATTATATCTCTAAGCAAGAGGCTGCTAAAGCAGTTGGTTTATCTTCCCCTACCCAAGGGCTGCTTATGAAAACTTATTAAATTCTAAATCAGTTGTTTCCACATGTCTTTCTGTATATGTCTTCTTCCTAAATAGAAACAGTCTAAATTAAAGCAGCCTTTTATAAGTGAATAACCATCATTATTTATAGGAAGAAATTTTAGACAAGATTTGATTTGAGATTAAGGTTATTACAAAATTTTAAGGAAGCCAAGAGGAAGAAGTCAGGATTCTAGATACTACTGATGTTTTCCCCTTTTCTCTAAAAAAATGTGATATTGAGAGAAGGATAGTAATTATTTAATTCGAAGGGATTATCCAATAAAATTCAAAGAGATTATCTAATAAAAAATTGAAAACATATAATACAATCTAACTTGAGGGATTATCATATTTTCTAATTTGAAGTCTTTGTCTAATCTAACTCAATCTCATTCAGAAATATTCATTTTTTTTCAGATTTCTGATGTTTGAAAAAATTCATGTACAATGAAATGAATTATTTTATTCCTAAAACATTCTATTTTAAATTATTTTTAATGCCTTAAAAAATTAAAAAGAATAAAGTCTACATAAAACACATGAAGGAAAATACGAAAAGGCTATAAGCTTTAAAAAAATAACTTTTCCCCTGTTTTTCAATATAAGGCCTCAGGCCCCACAAGATGTATTAATAATATGATTCATTCATCTTCTAAGAAATCTTCCATGTCCCAAGGCTGCACTATGTAATCCACTGTTTTCGTTATTTCTTGGCATACAGCTGACTGTGAAACTGACCGCTGAACTTTCCTATGTCAAATAGAACTTTCCATTGTGGGAAATTTCTAAAACATTCATATTAAGCTAAGTGGAAATGTCATCAGAGCTCAGGAGCAAATACAGCTTGTATCACCCAGTACAATTTCTAAACCAGATTTTATACAGGAAAGGCAAACCATTGAACAAAAACAACAAGTACAAAGGCCACAATGGAGTTTCTGTAAATACTTGATGGTGAAGAAAATCAAAAGCAACAATCGGTTTATCAAGGTTATCTGAAAGTTCTTCCAAAAAAGTCTAAAAGAAGGGCACTTTTACAAACTGTTGTGTAATGTCTACCCACTGACCCCTTCTTCTGCTAGATTACACGGTGGCCTCATTTCTAGTTCTCATGAAATCAATAGACCATTTATGTCCCAAGTATCTGTCTAGGGTATGCACTTTCTTATTCAATCTGGTGTTGACAGCAGTAATCAAATTTTGTACATACCACTAGCTCTATTATAGCTCAATGGCTACTGGCTGCCAGCCTAGGTCTACTCTCAGCCAAAAGGAAGGAAAAGAGTAGCCTGCAGAGAGAATTACAGACCACATCAGCTGAAACTACAGAAGGTGGTGTGCAAGTGAGACAGTGAAGCAGAGGCCTTCAAGACAAACCCTCCTCCTACCGGGGAGACACATACCGGGCACATCAGCACGGCCAAGCCCGAGTCAGCCAACCTTGACCGTTTTCTTCATTCCCTCTGTTCTCTGCAAAGCTCTGGGTTTTGAACATCTTATTACAGCTTTCCGTTCTAACCAATGAACCTACACCTACGCCTGCAGAGCAGCAGACGAAAGCCAGAAATAAACCACACCCTCCAACACGAGGGAGATGAAAAGTGAGGGATCACAAGTGACAACACTTCCCATGAACTGTCCAGACACAGTCAGTTTCATGTTGTAACTAGGATCAAGGCTTTTTCTTGGATCAAAAATTTTTCAATTAATCTTCTTCTGCTAAAACAAGGTCAGCTTTAAAAAAAAAAAAAAAATGAGGAGGGATAGAAACCTGGAAGTCTACTCAACCTGCATTTTTAGAGTTCAAAATCTCTAGGAAAACCATACTCCTGCTAACAGATATTCTCTGTTTAAAGGGAGCATGGATGACACCACTTCCTGCTATCTAAGGTTGGCTAAAGCAATTATTGCCTCATTTTTTAAAACCTGAAATAATTTTAGACTTACCCAAAAAGTTGTAAAAAATTGTACAGGGTTTTCATAGTCCCTTCATCCAGCTTCCCCAAATGTTACCATCTTACAGAACCAGCGTACTTCTGTCAAAACCAGAAAATTAGCACTGATGCAATACATTGAACTACTCCACCGATCTTATTTAAATATCTCCAGTTGTTCCCTTTTGCCGTTTCACGATTGAATGCCAGGACCTGCACACAAGCAACACTTCAAAAACACATCCTTTCGTTCACTCTCTAATGAAGGTTTCTGATCCCCCCACCAAAAGTCCTTTTTTCTTTCATGTTGATGAAGTAGTTTCATTATTATCCATTGAGTGTCCCAGTCTAGAAATGCTTATTTCCTCCACAATTCTTTCCACAGCTAATCTGAGGGTCTTCTCGGCCTCCTCTTGCAAACACAGGTGAAAATGAGTTTCACAATTCCTTGTCCAGCTTAGAACATAGAGGAGCTACCAAATCAGATCTTTTCCCACTTGAGAAAAGTTACATAGGCAATGCATTCCCCTGGAGGAGCTAGTGATAAAGAACCTAAGAGACAGGGGTTCCATCCCTGGGTCAGGAAGATCCCCTGGAGAAGGAAATGGCAACCCACTTCAGTAATGGTACCTGGAGAATCCCATGGACAGGGGAACCTGGAAGGCTGCAGTCCCTAGTATTGCATAGAGTCAGACACGACTGAAGTGACTTAGCACAGCACACAAGACAAAAAAGCGAGATGTAGCACTAACACTTCTGCAGTAAATATGTGTGTTTTAGGAGGTAAGTGGGATAAAGAAAGATTTCAAAAGCATCCCAACACTTCTGGTCAAATTTTGCCCAAAAAATGAGCTCAGGTCAAGCTCAGGTTTTACTATCAAATGAATTACAAAAACCTTTCTGTTTTCAGAGTTCTTTTTAGCTATTGTAACTGCAAATGAGAGAGTGTGGACCTCTGCCAATGAAATCTGTGGCTTCTTGTGTCGCCCACCCAACTTCACACCACATCCACTTTCACCTCCAGCGTTACCTCTGCCTCCAGGCTCTCTTCACTCCAATTAACCCTCCTAGAGTCTCCAGGGTGACCTTTGTAAATTACTTGCAGCTCTCTAGCTTCAAAATCCTTCAAGATTTCCCATGCAAAAAAAAAAAGGAGGTTGGAGTCTAATCTTACGCAGTTTAGTTTACAAGGCTCTCCACCATCTAAGCCAACCCTTTTGACTAGAACAGTGCTACACCCAAGAAGAAAACAGAAGTGAAAAAGGTGTAATCTCTGTCCTCAAGATGCTGCCAATCGAATTCAGTCTCTTGAATATTTTCATCAAACCGAAAATATAGAATGTAGCTTCTCCAACCATCAAAGGAATATGGGAATGTTTTTTAACTCATTCTTTTCTAACTAGGAAATTCTACCTTAGCTCTTGATCACATTAAAGATTACTAATAAAATCCCATATGTTGACATGAAAAGGATTTTTTACATGATTTTAACAACACATGTCTAAAAATACTTGCTATGCTACTGTTCCAAATACAAAGAGCGAAAGCCAGAAAAACTTTTCTAAAAACAAGCAAACCCAAAAAAGCAACGTCAAAGATGGTATTTAATGGGCTGAGTGAGTTCTCATGAGATTGTTTTTCCAAAGCACAAAGATATAAATAAAATCTGAAACCATGTCTTTGTTTCCATATTAGTATATTAATGGAAGTGAATGACATTATAACCAGCAAAATTATGTTAGAGAGAGCTAAACAAAAATCCCCACCACCAAAGAGCTCAGAATTTATCCCCAACCACATAGAGACCTATCTCTGATGCAGACTTTAAGGAACATACACCAATGAAAGAGGAAAGAAATCATATTTTAAGTATTTTGGTTTTATTTTCTAATGTGCAAATAGACACACAGAATGGTAAAATTCCTAGATATTGTATTTGAAGATACAGTATAAGCTTTCTTACAATTATCTCAGGAAAAGTACACAAAAGCAGTAAGCATAAGAGATAAAGAATAGTACCACTGAATCCCATAATGATGGGGGTAGAGAGAAGTGGTCGGTATACACCTGCTTCTCCCTACAACAAGAGAGGGGCGGAGGCTTCCCTCTCCGAGCTGTCTTCCTCTCACAGCAGACTGTGTGTGTGACACACACGGCAAGATTTTCACTGGCAGTGCTAAGTTACTTCCAAACAGAAGTGACAACTGCTGCGATCCGACCGAGGTGAGATAGACGTGGCTGACGGCAGTCACGGTAGAACAGGCCAACACTGCGTGGACATCACGTGATGCCACCACTCTGTAAAAGCCAGGATCCGCTCTGCCAGGGCCCTGGTAGAATCCTGTAGTGCCTGCCGCTTAAGACAGGGGTTCCTGGCACAACCACTCACGTGGCAAACACCTCACTCTAGCAGAAGGGAAGGAAGGTTATCACCAGGGTTCTTCAGGGAGCAGGAACAGGTATTTAAGGAGACATGAAAAGAGATGAATAAAACTCAGATGCTTTAAAAAGAGGACTTTTAAAACATTACCAAACAAGAAAGGAAGGGAGTAATTTTCCAGAATTTTCTACATGTTCTGTTTCTATCAATCAGGCAAAAAATAAACATTGTCGTTTTTCATTTACCTTTATTGTCATCCTTTAGCATGGAGCCTGAAATGTTGTAAAGACTTAGTAAATGAGTATTTACTGAAAGAACAGACACAAGCTGATGTGGAAGACATCAGAACAAAAGTTAACAGTGAGCCAGGAACCCTGGGCATCTCTCATACCCACAGAGCTTCCACAACAAGGCCATCTGATGCAGAAAGGAGGTACCTGCAATCTATGACATGAGCAAAATCAAAAATAGCAGTTCTGGGGTAGACTCTGCTCTGGGGCAGACCACAGCATTGCAGAAAAGGATCAGAGAAACTGTGACCAAGTGGGAAGGGTGCTTTCAGGAATGTAAAAAAGGATACATTTGGAAATACAAGTGCTGTAAAGATAGAGGCAATATCATTGGCAACCTGCTGGGCTGTGGAGCAAAGATCAGCCAGTGAGTTTTCTTGAAGTATATCTGCTGTCACTGTGAGGAAAACCTCTCTAGTTTCCAGAAGGTTCCAGAACACTCCAGCTTCATGGAAAAGTATGAACAACAAAAAAAAAGAAATGTGGAGATTATTCTTTGTTGTTAGCTGTAAAAATATGTAGTGGGAGAGCTGACTTAAGTATCCTGGTGACTTAAAAAACAGTCACAACCTAAAAGTTGAGAGGTGTGTTACATTCGGTGTGAATTTTTAGGACTTCAAGGCCAGGAGACAGCATCTCAAGTGACCCCAAGAGAACTGCTCCAAGGATGCAGGGGGAGAAGTCAGGTTATATAGAAATTTACAACAAAGGGCAGGTAGTCTGAAGAACAAAAGCATTTTTGTGAATTAAAGAAAACCAGATTATCTCAAGTTAAGGAACTTAGTGCTTTTCTATGTATGGGAAGATGCAAGAGTCTGGGATCACTGAAATCATTCCTTTCATGTGCATCTCAGCTCCCTGGGGCCAGGATCCCACGTTTTTTTTCCTCAGTGCTCACCAGAGGGAGTGGGTGCAGCCCAGTGGATGCCAGATCACAGGTATTCTCCTTCTTAGTTGCCCTTGAGGGCTGAAATAGCTGGTGACTGTGACATCCTAGTTTATTGACACAGCAGGAAATACTCCATTTCTCACTCCCATAGGGCACAACACCCTATGAAGCTGGACATGTCACTCATAACAATTTGTCCTTTGGTCCACCTGCAGTAACAATCTCAATTCAGTGTTTCCTGTGGAGCTCTTAGGCCCTTACACAAATCTGAAGCTGTGGGCTACTCATTAGACATGGGTATTAACTTGCATGAGTCATCTGTATATTCAGCCTGCAGCTGATACCACACAAAGATAGTCCTGCCTACTCATGGCACACCCACCCCACTCCCATGTGGGAATGAGATATAATCACCTACTGAGGGCTGGGAGTGGAGAGAAAATGAAGGATCCAGGTAATAATGAGGCAGAACCAATGCCAAAGAACCGACCTTGGGTATTCTAAATCCATTTCAGGATTTCTAGGATGGCATCACGGACTCGATGGACATGAGTCTGAGTGAACTCCGAGAGAAGGTGATGAATAGGGAGGCCTGGCGTGCTGCAGTTCATGGGGTCGCAAAGAGTTGGACACGACTGAGCGACTGAACTGAACTGAACTGAAGCTGCCAACAGATATCCAGGTGCATGCTATGTTGCTTCAGTCATGCCAACTCTTTGCAACCCTATGGACTACAGCCTTCCAGGCTCCTTTGTCCAAGGGATTCTCCAGGCAAGAATACTGTAGAGGGTTGCCATTTCCTTCTCCAGGGGATCTTCCCGACCCAGGAATCGAACCTGGGTCTCTTGGGTTTCCTGCATTGACCAGCAGATTCTTTCTTTACCACTAGCACCACCTGGGAAGTCCAATAAACAGGTGAGGAACAGAGAGTGCAAGTCACGGTTGCCCAGAACGTATGAGCCATGGGACTTACAAACAAGATCCCTGAGCCTTGGGCCCGTGGGAGTCAGTCAGCTGATTGATTTGTTGACTTAGCGCCTACTCTGTTCCATGCGGTCCAGACAAGAACCAGTTCCCAGGCCTGGCAAAGTGAAGCAACTGCAGAGGAAATGTGTGGTGCCCACCGTCACTCCCTCAGGGATCAGCCCCAGCACAGGCTGGGGCCTGCAAAAGGGGAAAGGAGAGGGCAGGGGCTGCCAAACGAGGTGGGTGTGAACACAACAGAGGCAAGAAATGCTCAAAGAGTCTGATTAGAGCATCTAAGGAGTGACAGAGAACAGGGAGGAAGACGGCAGGGTGGAGCTTGGAAACAGTACCAGAAGGTACAAAAGAGACAGCATCGATCGGGAAAGAAGAGAAGAGAGCCAGGCCCGTAGTCCAGGGCTGCCCCTGACAGGAAGCAAGTTCTTCCACAGTTTGCAGGTTGGGACCATTTATGTGCCACTTCATATGGAGTTCCACTTTCCATAAAATCTCTCTCCTCCAGAGAATGTTCATGAGTAAATCTGTCTATCTATAAAAAGATTTAAAAATGGAGCCAATAGAACAAACCTGGTTTTAAATGAAGAACGTAACACTAAAAATAACTTCCCTGAAGCTGCCAATTCAGTAGAGGGTTGGAACGACCCATGTTTCTATTGGAACATCAGTCTATAATTTGGTCAGTAAAAAGTGACCAATTTTAGGGACCTCTGAACTTCAGAGTCCTTTCACATTTATTTTCATGGATGCCTGCAAAATTCTTACAGGTTAAGCTGTGTCAGTATCTCAGCCTCTCTTTAAAAAACGAGGTAACTCAGGTTTCATAACACCAAGTTAGAGTTACTTGCTCAGTTGTGTCCAACTCTTTGCGACCATATGGACTATATCCTGCCAGGCCCCTCTGTTCATAGGATTCTCTGGTCAAGAATACTGGAGTGGGTTGCCATTTCCTTCTCCATTCATGACACCAAATTCATGCCGTGGGTGTTCTGAACCNGAGAGGGCACTGGATACCAGAGTCACAGGTCATGTGGCTGGGGGTGGGGGCAGGAGATGAGAGGGGAGAATCCAAGGATGAAGCAAGTGGGAGTCAGGTGGAAATGGCATGAGCCTGGGCAGAGGCGCAAAGAGAGAAGATGAGAAAGGCTCTGATGTATGCTAGAGGGGGGAAGGGAGAGTTAGGACTTTGGGAAGGTCCTGTACACACTGTTGTGTTTAAAACGGATAACCAACAAGGATGTACTATCCAGCACATGGAACTCTGCTCAACGTTATGTGCCAGCCTGAATGGGAGAGGAGTTTGGGAGAGAATGTATACATGTATATGTACGGCTGAGTCCTTTCCTCGTCCACCTGAAACTATCACCACATTGTTAATCAGCTATACCCCAGTACAAAATAAAAAGTTCGTTTTTTTTAATGAAAGGCTGTGATGGAGACATCAGGTGCATTTGGGGTTGTCCCAAATATGACACAGCATCCCAAGTTAAGTGGGGGATGCTGGCAGAAGAAAAGGTTTGGAGGGTTGTCGGGAAGAGGGAGGAGAGAAAGTAGTTAGGGAAGGGGGCTCCAGGTTGGGGTGGCGTGAGTGCCAGCAGGGTCCTCTCACCTTCGTGTGCAACTTGGCCAGCTGCTTCTCATCCAGGTTGGTCTGCTTGTAAACACGGGTCTTGTATCGGAACTGAGGCCACGGGTAGGGTGACGGGAGAGACCAAAGACTCAGAGTCAGGGGTCTGAACCTCCTCTGAGCCAGGGAAGAGTCAGTGCAGGGTCAGGATGAAAAATAGCCCCAGAATCTTGGCTGGCTGGGCAGAGGGCTGCTGGGCCATTATAGGCCTGTGGACTGCAACCCCTAAGGTGTCTGGACCCCGGGGGGAATGTTCTAGAATAACCACTGTCATTGGGAACCCTTTCCCACTTTGATAGGCCAGGGGAAACTTGGGGCAGGAAAATGACTCCCCCAAGGCCACTCCGCTGGCCAGTCAGAGGCAAGAACGACCTGGGAAGTTGAACTCAGGCCTCTCTGATTCTGATTGTTAAGTCAAAGTGTTCAGTCACTCAGTCGTGTCGGACTCTTTGCGACCCCAATGGACTGTAGCCCATCAGGCTTCTCTGTCCATGGGATTTCCAGGCAAGAATACTGGAGTGGGTTGCCATTCCCTCCTCCAGGGGATCTTCCCGACCCAGGGATGGAATCCGCGTCTCCTGCATTGCAGGCGAATCCTTTACCCTCTGAGCCACCAGGGAAGCCCCGCGATTCTTAGGGNAGCATCAGAGTCTTTTCCAATGAGTCATCTCTTCTCATGAGGTGGCCAAAGTACTGGAGTTTCAGCTTTAGCATCATTCCTTTCAAAGAAATCCCTTTAGATGTGCTTAATTTATATCAAAATATCATTATATTTTACATGATTTCAAATACATTAGTTCAATACATACCCAATGACAGCAAAAGAAAATATATGCTATCCTTTTATACCAGTGGTAGGAGTCTATCTTGGTATATCCTGGATAACTAATTTTGCAATAAAATTTAAGGGGAGTAGAGTTATTCATAACCTTTGAGCAGATCAAGTCTGGAATATGTCCTAAGAAAATACTATAAAAAGCAGTTTTATGAACAAAGATATTCATTATAGCATTTTTCATTGGTCAGGTTTTGCCTGAAACCAACATTTTATATTTGAAACAACTTAAAACACCTAAGCATCGGGAATGCTACCAGGTACTAAATAATGTATCAGTTAATCTACTAAAAGTATTCACAAACTACTGCCAGCAGCCTGTTACATTTCTAATGGTAGGGAAAAAAAATTACAAAAATACTATTTTGTGACCCATGAAAATTATAATGAATTCAAATATCAGTGCCCATAACGTTTGATTAGAACACAGAATGCTCACTCATATACCTATTGTTTATTCATTTACTTCTTGTGCTCCCACAGCAGAGTAGAGGAGTTGCAAAATAGACTTGAAGACCCACAGGCCTCAAATATTTATGGAAAAGTTTGCTAACTCCTGGTCGAATATCAAGATAAGAGAGTAGCTTCTAGAACTGGACTGCTTGGTTTTGAATGACAACACTGGCATTTATTATCCATGGGACATTAGGAAGGACACTGAACCTTCTGTATCTTAATTTCTTCACTTGTAAAATGAAGATAAAAACAATACCCACCCCTGAAGGCTGCTGTAATAATAGCATCGTAACAATGCATAGAGCAGAGTAAGCACAGTGAAGGTTATCTTGAGTAATTCAGTTCAGTTCATTCACTCTGTCGTGTCTGACTCTTTGCGAC
>SJYV01010363.1:21398-39989 GCA_006410875.1 Neotragus pygmaeus | reverse complement strand
ATCTGCTGTCACTGTGAGGAAAACCTCTCTAGTTTCCAGAAGGTTCCAGAACACTCCAGCTTCATGGAAAAGTATGAACAAAAAAAAAAAAAGAAATGTGGAGATTATTCTTTGTTGTTAGCTGTAAAAATATGTAGTGGGAGAGCTGACTTAAGTATCCTGGTGACTTAAAAAACAGTCACAACCTAAAAGTTGAGAGGTGTGTTACATTCGGTGTGAATTTTTAGGACTTCAAGGCCAGGAGACAGCATCTCAAGTGACCCCAAGAGAACTGCTCCAAGGATGCAGGGGGAGAAGTCAGGTTATATAGAAATTTACAACAAAGGGCAGGTAGTCTGAAGAACAAAAGCATTTTTGTGAATTAAAGAAAACCAGATTATCTCAAGTTAAGGAACTTAGTGCTTTTCTATGTATGGGAAGATGCAAGAGTCTGGGATCACTGAAATCATTCCTTTCATGTGCATCTCAGCTCCCTGGGGCCAGGATCCCACGTTTTTTTTCCTCAGTGCTCACCAGAGGGAGTGGGTGCAGCCCAGTGGATGCCAGATCACAGGTATTCTCCTTCTTAGTTGCCCTTGAGGGCTGAAATAGCTGGTGACTGTGACATCCTAGTTTATTGACACAGCAGGAAATACTCCATTTCTCACTCCCATAGGGCACAACACCCTATGAAGCTGGACATGTCACTCATAACAATTTGTCCTTTGGTCCACCTGCAGTAACAATCTCAATTCAGTGTTTCCTGTGGAGCTCTTAGGCCCTTACACAAATCTGAAGCTGTGGGCTACTCATTAGACATGGGTATTAACTTGCATGAGTCATCTGTATATTCAGCCTGCAGCTGATACCACACAAAGATAGTCCTGCCTACTCATGGCACACCCACCCCACTCCCATGTGGGAATGAGATATAATCACCTACTGAGGGCTGGGAGTGGAGAGAAAATGAAGGATCCAGGTAATAATGAGGCAGAACCAATGCCAAAGAACCGACCCTGGGTATTCTAAATCCATTTCAGGATTTCTAGGATGGCATCACGGACTCGATGGACATGAGTCTGAGTGAACTCCGAGAGAAGGTGATGAATAGGGAGGCCTGGCGTGCTGCAGTTCATGGGGTCGCAAAGAGTTGGACACGACTGAGCGACTGAACTGAACTGAACTGAAGCTGCCAACAGATATCCAGGTGCATGCTATGTTGCTTCAGTCATGCCAACTCTTTGCAACCCTATGGACTACAGCCTTCCAGGCTCCTTTGTCCAAGGGATTCTCCAGGCAAGAATACTGTAGAGGGTTGCCATTTCCTTCTCCAGGGGATCTTCCCGACCCAGGAATCGAACCTGGGTCTCTTGGGTTTCCTGCATTGACCAGCAGATTCTTTCTTTACCACTAGCACCACCTGGGAAGTCCAATAAACAGGTGAGGAACAGAGAGTGCAAGTCACGGTTGCCCAGAACGTATGAGCCATGGGACTTACAAACAAGATCCCTGAGCCTTGGGCCCGTGGGAGTCAGTCAGCTGATTGATTTGTTGACTTAGCGCCTACTCTGTTCCATGCGGTCCAGACAAGAACCAGTTCCCAGGCCTGGCAAAGTGAAGCAACTGCAGAGGAAATGTGTGGTGCCCACCGTCACTCCCTCAGGGATCAGCCCCAGCACAGGCTGGGGCCTGCAAAAGGGGAAAGGAGAGGGCAGGGGCTGCCAAACGAGGTGGGTGTGAACACAACAGAGGCAAGAAATGCTCAAAGAGTCTGATTAGAGCATCTAAGGAGTGACAGAGAACAGGGAGGAAGACGGCAGGGTGGAGCTTGGAAACAGTACCAGAAGGTACAAAAGAGACAGCATCGATCGGGAAAGAAGAGAAGAGAGCCAGGCCCGTAGTCCAGGGCTGCCCCTGACAGGAAGCAAGTTCTTCCACAGTTTGCAGGTTGGGACCATTTATGTGCCACTTCATATGGAGTTCCACTTTCCATAAAATCTCTCTCCTCCAGAGAATGTTCATGAGTAAATCTGTCTATCTATAAAAAGATTTAAAAATGGAGCCAATAGAACAAACCTGGTTTTAAATGAAGAACGTAACACTAAAAATAACTTCCCTGAAGCTGCCAATTCAGTAGAGGGTTGGAACGACCCATGTTTCTATTGGAACATCAGTCTATAATTTGGTCAGTAAAAAGTGACCAATTTTAGGGACCTCTGAACTTCAGAGTCCTTTCACATTTATTTTCATGGATGCCTGCAAAATTCTTACAGGTTAAGCTGTGTCAGTATCTCAGCCTCTCTTTAAAAAACGAGGTAACTCAGGTTTCATAACACCAAGTTAGAGTTACTTGCTCAGTTGTGTCCAACTCTTTGCGACCATATGGACTATATCCTGCCAGGCCCCTCTGTTCATAGGATTCTCTGGTCAAGAATACTGGAGTGGGTTGCCATTTCCTTCTCCATTCATGACACCAAATTCATGCCGTGGGTGTTCTGAACCTCAGATCCAACTCCCTGCCCCAAGTATTTCCTCCCATCCCATCGTGGGCCTTCGAGAAGCAGCTCACTGGCTGTCAACGGCACTGCCTGAACCATCATGAAGCCCAAAACTTTCAAAGTTGTTTCCCTGAGGGTAAATAATACTATATAATACTTCCTCTCTTCCTCAAAGTCACAGCCGAAAACCATATGAAACCAAAAGGAAATGCATGTTCCTCAACAGCAGTCAAGTCCCAGGTATCAGGTAGCCGGCTCCACCCCCATCGCAGTCCAAAACTCTGGCACAAACACAAGCTGCAGAATCTTGAGGCCAGTCAGAGGTGAGCCCTTCTGCAAGAGAATGACAAAAGACCCCGACACTTCCACTCCCCAGGGCATTAAAACCATAGCCCCAAAAGAACAAGGTGGTTACTCTTCATCTGAGTTACTAATCTGAGCCCCTCCACGCCGGAAAGAGGGGGCAGGAAAAGGAAGTGAAAGCAAGTGACTCGAGGTTCTGGATTTCGTATGCAAGATTAGCCAGCAACAGGTGCAGCGTTCCGGTGAAATTAAGCGTCTCCAAACGCCTCTTGTCTGTACCGCACAAAGGGTCCAGGCACAGAAACCCAACATTAGCAGCGCTGTCAGAAGTGCAAGCCATCATCATTTTCTAGCCAGTAGCAATTTTGGAAAAAAAAAAAAAAAATTACCAGGCAGACCACAAAATATTTCTCTGCTGACATAAGACTTCTTTCACATTATCCTCTGAAACACTGTAAAATAATTTAAATGTTGGTAATCGTAAGTCACTTTTTAATGCCTGGTGACCACCACAGTGCCTGGTACGAAGTACGTGGGCAGTAAATATTTACTGGATGAATGAATGAAACCAACAGGTAAATAAGATGTTGCCTTCACAAAGACGATAACCAAAATCTCACTTTCAAAATAATAAATAAATGTATTTTTCCCCATTTCTCCAAGAAGGGAACAAAAGGCTGGAATCAGAAGCCAGGGAAAGGGATATCAATAATGAAACATATCAGGAGGTGCCAATCACCCAGCCACTGACTAAAGCCAAGAAGCCCTGTCTGCCGCCCCTTGGGATTAACAGTTCTGCACGGGCGTTCTCATTTGGAGGAGAACAAATAGGGAAAACAATCATAACCACTGAAGCAATTCACTTTCGGATTTTCCTTTCACTCAGAGTGCCATTTCACGTAACAGTTTCCACCTGCCATCACTACAGAACTTACAAAATAAATGTTGCTGCATAATCTTTCAATATGATGAAAATAATCTGCTGACAATGTGTCATGGAAAATATCTTGTGCTATATGTGACATGTATAAGAAAAATATGAGTGTGGGTAAGATGAAATGGAAATGAAGCCATTTTATGGACTCTTAAGAACTGAAGAAAAAGTGGAAGGAAATAGCAATGAAAGTGATGGGGAATGTTATGTGAATACTGTTTTAAATAAAAAGAATGATTATCAATATGAGAACATCACTGATTTATATAAGGGTTTAAATAATGATAATATTAATTATAAAAATAAGATTTCAGAGCACAGATAATAAATCACCAAAATTATCAGGACAAGTCAGAGAACTAAGCAGTACAAATAGAAATGCAATATAATTTTATAAAATGACTATAAAGAATGACTTGATTTAATGATGCAGTTCATTCAGCTTTCTTTAAATTCATGAATTTCTCTTCTGTTTATAACTTAAGCATTCTGAATAGAATTTCTCTCACCCTTGTATATTCAATTTAAAGAACCCTTAGATTTTTTTTTTTTTTCACATCACTCTTTCCAAGATCCAGAGGAAATTCCCACTTTCTTTTACCTCAAGGTAACACCCAAAGGTCTTGAACAAAATTCTTCACTGGGATACTAAGTGCCTAGTTAAGAACTATCTCAAACCTCAAGGAATAAACTGGAATTGCAAGTCCATTAAGAATGTGTTTGATGAACCTAGAGTCTGTCATACAGAGTGAAGTAAGTCAGAAAGAGAAAAACAAATATCGTATACTAACGCGCATATATATGGAACCTAGAAAGATGATGCTGATGAACCTTTCTGCAGGGCAGCAGTGGAGACGCAGACCCAGAACAGACTTGTGGACACGACAGGGGGAAAGAGAAGGTGGGGTGAACCGAGAGAGTAGCATGCAAAGATACACATGACCATACGTAAAACAGAGAGCTGGGGGAGTTTGCTATATGACTCAGGGAGCTCCACCCGGGGCTCTGAGACAACCTAAGAGGGGTGGGATGGGGCAGAAGGTGGGAGGGACGTTCAAGAGGGAGGGGACCTATGTATACCTATGGCTGATTCATGGTTATGTATGGCAGAAACCAACAAGATATTATAAAGCAATCATCCTTCAATTAAAAATAAATAAATTTTAAAATGTTTACAAAATAAACAAAAGGACAATCAAATTTTTTAAAAAAGAATGTCTTTGGTTTTCAAGTGAGGCCTTTTCATTCATTCCTTCACCCATTCATTCCCTCATCTATAAGGATCTATCACCCCTACGGCTCAGGCGTTGTGCAAAGCACTATGGACATACCAGTAAACATGAAATGCCCTGATGGAGATGACAGTCTGGGGAACTCTCAGCAACAAAGTAAACAAGAAATCAGCATTGTGACAAGTGAGCTGAAGCAAGCAACAGGATGGATGGCAGGAATAACAGGGTGAATCTACTTCAGACAGGTAGTCAGGATGGGCATCTCAGAAAAGGTGCAATTTAATCCATCACCCAATTATAGTCAAAGGGGCTAGCCAAGAGCTGGGGAAGGTATCCAGGCATAGGAAAGAGCCTGTACAGAGGCTGTTTCCGGAGCTGCAAGCTGGCCACGGCTGAGGTGATGGGCAGTGACAGAGGAGGCTCATTAATAAATACAGAAACAGCATCTCACCACATAATTCACCCAACAAGCCTATGCCCTGACACACACTTTCCCTTCAGCCCGGAATCCCTGTCTTCCACACTCTCCTCTGCCATCTCACAGGTGCCTCCTCTGGGAAACATACCCCAACTCTCCAAAGAAGAGTCAGACTCCAGAAATGAATCCCTCCTCGTCCATGGTCCCACCACCCCTAGTATTCGCCACTATTACACTCCTTAGCAACTGGCCCTGAGTCATTCTCCAAAAGCCACTAAGCACAGGTCTTGCTTTATTTGTCTCTGTTTCTCAACAGTCTATCATGGAATTCGGCACCAGCAGACATGCAGTAAATGACAAGTGAGTCAGCGAATAAATTGAGAGAGGAATGGCCAAATGAAGCAAACACAGGATGGCCGCTCATGCCAATTCATTACTTGGCCTTGGAGCTTTGGAATAGCACCACACCACGGTGTTAGCTGATTAATCCATTTATAGTCTGGGGGTGGGGCCGGGGGTGGAAATTTCTATCCCTTTATGATTTCCATACAACAAACACTTTGGGACAAATCTCCTGACATCACAGACAAATGATGGATAATTTTCAGAGTGCCATTAGATACAAACTCCAATCCATCCATATCAATAACCATGCATAAAGTGCCAGGTTTGGTATTAAGCTCAAGGGCTGACAGCGGTTCTGTTCTGCCCTGGAAGGTCTACAGCACTAGCAAGCAGAGCAACTCCTGTTTCAAAAATACTGTAAACTAACTTCTTTCATAATATTTTTACAAGAAAATGGTGGTCAAAAAATTCCAAGGTCACCCATGGAACAAAGTGATTTAGAATCTGTTACTCAGTCATTTCTACACTAATTCTTGGCTTAACGAGTCCTGCCAAGGTTTCCTTTCTACAACCAATGCACCCAAGTTTAAGGGCCACTGTGAGTTCTTTACCTGCCTGTGACCCTCCATCGTCCCCATGTGTAGAAGCAGATGTCACTTCCATTTCCTGCTGGCTCAGCATGTCCTCCAAAGGTAGTTAAGGTTCACAAGCCAGCCGTGCATGTTTCCTGAAGTCACAAAGATGTGTGTATCCCTCGGCTGGAGAGTGTGTTTTGCTGGAGTCAAATTTTAAATCAGGGCCAAACAGAATGGGAATTGTGGGGAGAAGAGTCCCTCCCCAACCGGCCTGACCAGAAGGGTTGCATTCCTGCCCTGTGCTCAGCCCAATCCCCTTCTGCTCCGTCTGAGCCTCTGCCAGGCTATGGAGCCTGTTACCTTAAAACCCAGAAGAGTGAACAACACTTATTTGCCCAGGACTAGCCAGGTAAGGAAGGTGTGTATCTTTACAAACACGAAGGAGCATAGTGCCTCCTCAAGTCTCTTTAGGTTTTTTCTTACATTTGTGCCAAATGAAAACATGGGTGAAGAATAACCTTTAGGAATTAAATGATAAAAGTGTTAAGGGTCCAGCTCTCTCAAGAAAGCTGGTTCTCATAAATTTTATAATCAATTTTTCAACCTATATACTCGAAACAAATTTCTAAAGCTTTTAGAGGTCGAGCCATTAATACACTAAATAATACATGCCATCAAGCTAAAAGGTAAACTCGGCCTCTTCAACCAGAAGTAAAAACACTACCGAGTGAAATACAAACTGCATCTTTTTGCCACCCTCACCACACAGTCTCTGCTCACTTTGTTCCCAATCACTGCCCTCATTCAGGTTTTCCATGGGCCAAGTTCCACCCTCAGACAACACCCCAGCGTCAACTTAAATGTGGCTTCCTTAAGGAGGCCTTCCCACCACTAGAGCCCTCCCAGGTCCAGTGAAGCCCCCTCATGACGCACTATCACAGCACTGCGGGACATTCTTATGCCCTAGGCAATCACACACCTCTGTACATTCTGCAGTTTGGTGTCTGTTTCTTCTCCTAGTCTACACACTGCAAAGGCCAGGCACCATCACTGTGCATGTTCATCGGTTTTGTTGACCATGGCAAGTACAGTGCCCAGCCTAGGGGGCACTCCACAAAGAGTTATTCCCATTCAAACTGTTGTCCCTGTAGAAATACTCAACATGAATATCATACGATACAGCTTATAGGTGGAATCTAAAAAAATGGTACAAATGAACTTTCTTACAAAACAGAAAAAGAGTCACAGATGTAGAAACCAAACTTATGCTATCAAGGGGGACCGTGGCAGGAGAGATAAACTGGGAGACTTGGATTGACATATACACACAATTCACTCCAGTATTCTTGCCTGGAGAATCCCATGGAGGGAGAAGCCTAGTAGGTTACAGTCCACGGGGTCGCAATGAGTTTGACACAACTGAGCGACTTCACCTCACCTAGATATAAAATAGGACCTACTGTATAGCCCAGGGAACTCTATTCAATACTCTGTAATGACTGTATGGGAAAAGAATCAAAAAAGGAGAGGACATTTATATACATGTAACTGATTCACTTTGCTGCACAGCTGAAACATTGTAAATCGACTATACTCCAATAAAAACTAAAATACTTTTCATGACATACTGCTGTTACTGACAAAGCTGTAAGGAAATAGATGTTTGTCTTAAATAATCACCATCATACAAGGTGATTACAATGCCAAGGGTCCCTCAACTCGGACAGGGGAAAAAAAATGAGATATCCTCACCCACGTTTTCCATCCAAGTACTAACCAGGCCCAACCCTGCTTTGCTTTCAAGATCAGACGAGATCAGGCGCGTTCAGGGTGGTGCGGCCGTAGACTCTTCAACCCACTTGTAACAGAAATTTACATCTCCTACTAAGAAGTTAGATCACAAAACACTCTTAGGAGTATCTTTGGCAGGATCGCCAACAAAAATCACAGCCATTTTCCCATCACATTATAGCTGAAAATCATTTGGCTCATAATCACTTCAGAAAAGACCAGACGAGACTAGAATAAAAGTTAGTGAATCCACTGTTGGAACTTGTCATTCCAATGCATTAATATATTTAAAAAATTATCACAGGTTTTTTCGGCATTTTTAACTGAATTTCAATATGAATTGTTTTTCTTTGTAATGCCAACGGGTTTGATCCCTCAGTCTGGAATATCCCTTGGAGGAAGAAATGGCAGCCCACTCCAATATTTTTGCCTGGAGAATCCCATGGACAGAGGAGACTGGAGAGTTATAGTCCATGGAGTCACAAAAAGTCAGATAGGACTGAAGCGACAAAGCACACACACAGCTTTTAAAGAAGGAATTCTCGAAGGATGTCCATAGGTTTTAATAGTTACTATACAATTCAACTAACATATCTTCAACATACTATTTGTGTGATATATAACTGACATATAATATTAGCTTTAAGTGTACAGCACAAATAATTGATATATGAATGTACTATGATTACCACAATAAGAAAGTCAGTTAACATCCATCACCACACAGTTACAATTCTTTTTCTTGTGATTAGAATTTTAAGATTTACTCTCTTACTAACTTTCAAATATACAATATAGTATTGCTAACTATAGTCACTCCACTATACATTAAATCACTAGAATTTATTTTTGTAGCTTTTAAACAACTTTACCCATCTATCCCTCCCCCAACACCCTGTCCCTGTAATCACCAATCTGTTCTCTGTCTCTATGAGTTCAGGTGGGGTTTTTTCCTTTTTTTTAGATTCCACATATAAGTAAGATCATGCAACACTTGTCCCCCTTTGTATGACTCATTTCACTTAGAATAATGCCTTCAAGGTTTACCCATGTTGTGAGAAGTGGCAGGATTGTGTGTGTGTGTGTGTGTTTGTGTGTGTGTGTGTGTTTACATCTTCTTTGTGTGTCAATAGACATTTATTTGTTTCTGTGTCTTGGCTATTATCAAAAATAATACAAAGAACATGGGAGTGCAGATACCTCTTGGAGATAGAGATTTCATTTCCTTTGGACATATACCCAGAAGTGGAATTGCTAGATCACACTGTAGGTCTATTTTTAATTTTTTGAGGACCTTCTATACCATTTTTCACAGTGGCTGTACCAATTTGCATTCCCACCAACAGTGCAGAAAGGTTCCCTTTGCCTCACATTATATGTAAGAAAGTGTAGTCGCTCAGTTGTGTCCGACTCTTTGCAACCCCATGGACTCCTCCTTGTAGGCCACCAGTCCTGTCCATGGGATTCTCCAGGCAAGAATACTGGAGTAGGGTGCATGCCCTTCTCCAGGGGATCTTCCCGACCCAGGGATCGAACCTGGGTCTTCCACATCACAGGCAGATGCTTTACCCTCTGAGCCACCAGGGAAGCCCCCTCACATTATTTCCAACAGTTATTATTTGTTTTTTTTGACAACAGTCATTCCAACAGGTGTGAGATGATATCTCATTGTGGTTCTGATTTGCATTTCCCTGATAATTAGTGATGTTAGCACCGTTTTTTAACATATTCTTGATAATGATGAAACTTCAGATTTTTTCCAGAAAGACTCATTTTTGAGTCATTAAGCCCCTGGGGTTTGCAAAGCACAGATACTAGGCGGGTAGGATTACAAAGGCTCAGTTCGTAAAGAATCCATCTGCAATCTGGTTCGATTCCTGGGTCGGGAAGATCCACTGGAGAAGGGATAGGCTACCTTCTCCAGTATTCTTGGGCTTCCCTGTGGCTCAGCTGGTAAAGAATCTGCCTGCAACAGGCCCATGGTATCACAAACAGTCAGACACAACTGAGCAACTTTCACTTTCACATTTCAGGATTACAAAACATACCACATTCTAATTGCTACCAGGAGCTTCCATAGTAACATCTGAGGTTTACCCCATCTTGCTTCTGGAATAGCTCTGTGAGAATAGGCACATACCCTCCAGGAGAAGTAATCATTAACACCCTTGCTGTGAGTTCCTTTAATCAGCCAACCATTAATACCCACAACACTCCAATAAAAAGGAGCTCCAGGAGATGCCAAGCCTAGATTGAGTTAGGCCAGTGAACAACATTTAGGGGCTGGATCAGAGGCAAAACTTTCAGAGAAGGTACAAACATCCAGTTGTGCACAAACCTTGATGGCAGCAAGCAGGTCTCTGCCTCATTGTAAAAACTGCTCTGGAAGACTTAATACCACAGCTTTTCTTTCACATAAACCAAAAGGAAAGTAAGAGGAAAGAACTGGTGCTCACACCTCTCCTCTCTTCCCCCTCCTCTTGCTTCCCCTCTCTCTCACCCAGTCTCTGTTTGTGCTAAAACTGAAGAATTCAAGCCCAAGATCTGCCTGTTTTAATCCACAGGTGTATGTCACATCTCTTCCAAGAAATTAACAAAACCCCTGGGCTTCCCTGGTGGCTCAGACAGTAAAAGAATCTGCCTGCAATGCAGGAGACCCAGGTTCAATCCCTGGGTCAGGAAGATCCCCTGGAAAGGGAATGGCAACCCATTCCAAGATTCTTGTGTGGAAACTGCCATGGACAAAGGAGCCTGGCGAGCTCCATGAGGTCCATGGGGTCGCAAGGAGTCGGATACAACTGAGTGACTAACACACACACCACAGTAAGTATAAACTTAGAATCCTTCAAGAAGTCCACAGGCCCCACCCTTAAACATATGAATATTTCCTGGAAAGCTGTCTCTTTTCAGATACAAATCCATAGACAACCACCAAGAACAGAATGAGATTTGAAGGAAAGTGAGCAAGACGTTTTCCTGCGATCCAGGCAGCCCAGAGAAGCAGAAAGAACACTGTGTCTGGGGCCACTGTGTAAGCCAGGGAAAGTCATTTCCCGGGTCCCTGAATGAATTTCAACAATCATCACACAACAGATGTGGACTAGATGGCCCCTTAAAGCATCTTCCAGCTCTGACATTCTGTGGAGGCCCATGTTTTCACAACAGCCATTCACAGTTATTAAATGAAGAGCTGAAGGAGGCCGTTTAACTCTAAAAACTGGTTTCTAAGTCCAGAAATGCTGAAAGAGTCCACTTTGGCTGGAAGGTCTGCAGGCTCTCACTGTTCATTTAAAATGTTCCATTCCTCACATTTGTACTCTATTACAACCACAACTTGTGAAATGTCTAACAGAAAATCTTTCCACCATCACTGGCAATATGGAAAGTTCGTGGTGGTAACGTGAGGAGAAGCCTGTCTCAAAATAATCTGCATCTTTGCAGTTCACATGCACAATAAAGGATTTCAAAAGCCACAAAGCTTGCCAAGCCTGGCAGAAGGTATAGAAAATGGTAGGATAAACATACCTAACTTGGCAAGAAATTGGGTGCTGAAAAAAGACAGCTACTAAAAAAATTTAGGGGACCATACTACTTCCGGGATTGCCAAACTATCCTGCCAATAATTTTTTTCAACAAAATGAGTTCTGAAGTAAATCTCTCATTACATGTTTCTCCATTTTTACCAAGGTAATAAATGCACATAGTTTTTTAAATCAGACAGGACTACAACAAAATGCAGTAGTCCTGCTTCAGTTTAACTTCCATGAGGCTGCCCCCTTTCACCTGTTATCTATTTATTCTGACATTCATTTACCCATTTCTAAATACTGTGCTTGGAACTTCCCTGGTGGTCCGACCGCTAAGACTCCAGACTCGCAATCAGGGGGCCCGGGTTCAATCCCTGATCAGGGAACCAGATCCCACACGCCACAACTAAAAAGATCCCGCGTGCCTCAAATAAGACCCGATGCAGCCAAATGAATAAATCAATATTAAATAAAAACATAATAATGTTGAAGAGGTCTGATCCAGATAAAAATTAAATAAAACATTCATTTAAAAAAAATACTATGCTTACACTACTATTTTCTGACTCTCAGACATGATTTACAGAGTTTCCATATAACTTACATTCACTCTCCCAATTTCTAATGTCATACTTTTAATTTCCAAGATCTCTTATTCTCTGAATATGATTTTTATAGCATTTTGTTGCTTTAAAGATGCAATTATTTCCCCACATCTCTGATATATATAATGTCAGGTATCATTTTTCTCAGTTTCCCCTAAATTCCTTTTTCCTGGTGTTCAGGCGTGGCTGTAATGACAGGCTGCCCTCTAACATCTGACATCTGGCATGCTCTCACATTTCAAAACAAGGCAGTCAACCGCTCAAGTTCCATGAGCCTGGGTGTCACCTGCCAACTCCTGGGCTCAAAGTAGGTCACCCAATTCCATGCTGTGACTTCACTATACTCCAAGGGCTTCCTGAGTGGCTCAAATGATAAAGAATCTGTCTGCAATGCAGGAGACCCAGGTTCAGTCCCTGGATAGGAAAGATCTCCTGGAGAAGGGAATGGCAACCCACTCCAGTATTCTTGCTTGGAGAATTCCATGGACAGAGGAGCCTGGTGGGCTACAGTCCATGGGGGTCGCAAAGAGCTGGACACAGCTGAGTGATTAACACTTTCATACTTTCATACTATACTCCCAACAAAAGCATTCTCTGATTTGGGCTGGGATAGATTCAAGAATTCTGATGTCCCTTCATTTTCCTGATGTCAAACCTCACCATCCTCCGTGAAACGTATAAATCTGTGTTCTCCTGTGCAGGAAGGGATGAAGGAGGAAAGATCTGAGAGACAAAGTACACTGTTTACCGTTTTTAGCCCCAGACTCCCTCCGCTTCCCCTGACTCAACCTCAGACAGTACTGGTGACTCTAAGTCAGGCGCCTGCCAAGCCTGGGAGGTGCATGAGGCCACCTCTGCCTGCCAACACCCTGTCCTGGCCCCCCGGGCAGTCCCCACCACTCTACCATCATTTTCCTCAACCACACGCAGCTACCTTGTCTCCACTTTCCTTTGGCCACGTAAGTTTATTCCTTTGGGGGATTTTGCTCTAACTCTAGCGCTATGACAGCAACAGCAAAAATTGGCACATATGGACTCTTTCACTTTTAACCACAAGTTCTGCTTTCTCCAGTTTATCCTTAGGCAGGCTGCTTCCCCAGAGCTGGGCATTGGTTGCACATGGCAGTAAGAGGCAAGTAAGACCTGGTTCTCCCAGTCCCAAATTCTAAAAGGCAATCCTGCTGAATATTTTAGGGTCAAACCACACTTTGTACAGGAATACCTGTCACATCAGATGTAACTGTCCTTTACTCATTCTCTTCATGAATGGGCCCCATTTAGGACTGGAATTCAATATTTACAGTACAACACAGTGACTTCATACATAACGAAATTTAACAGTTATAGGAGGAGAAGGGGATGACAAAGGATGAGATGGTTGGATGGCATTACCAACTCAATGGACACGAGTCCGAGCAAACTCTGGGAGATGGTAAAGGACACGAAAGCCTGGTGTGCTACAGTCCATGGGGTCACAAAGAGTCAGACATGACTTAGCAACTGAACAACAAACAGTTATAGTATAAAATTATATCTCTTTCTTTTATCTTCAAATATGAAAATTTACTGTTAGTAATTCAATACAGCCAAATTATAGCTGTTATTTGGGGACCTCAAAGCATGTTGACTGGTATATACTGAAAATACTAAATTGCCTCTACAAAAATTAAATAAATTCAAATGAATTTTATCTCTGAAAAATATATGGTAAAATAAACACAGAAATTCAAAGCCCATATTTACTAAAGAAAAAATTCTATAACCATATCAAGTATATTATTAATACTGAAAGAGAAAACACCCAGTGTAAGATGTTCCTATAACCCAGATGCTGTCTCAAAGAACTGACTATAAGCTTTAAAACACAGACAGCATTTCCCATAATTTCTCAATTCTTTACTTTTGGACTAGAAAGAATTTCACAGCTAGATGTCAATATTGCCGTATAAAATCCAACAAAAAGAAAGAAGAAACTTCTCAAGCTAAGAAAGTAAACATTTTCAGCATATTCATAAAATTGCAAACCTTTGCCCAAAACACTTCATTTAGAAGCCAATCTGATTAAGCCACTGAAAGTCATGGAAGCTCGCAGAAAATATTTTACCAACATTGTGATATATCTTTAATGTATCACAAAAAGAGGCTAAGTGATGACAGAAAATAAGAAATGTAATAATAGGTTCTTTCCTTTATTCCCTTTAAAACTTTATGTGTTTCTGAGTAGATAAAGTTAAAAATTAAGGTAATTACTATTAAGTGACTTCAAACTTGAAAGCAAAATATGTATTAATATTGTGCTCCATGGATTCTGACCCAGGAATATTTAATAACTCTAACATTCAAAACAGAGGATCTCAAAAATATATTTCTTTGCTCTTTTCCATCATATCATTAGACTGGGAGGATCATTTTGCTCTCATTCAAACAATAATAGTTATATCAATTATAATAATTACTCTTGAGAAGAGGAGTAAAGATGAAGATACTAAAATATTTACAAATACTATTTATAGTATTTAATCTTAAATTTGCCTGGTGGTCATGACAATTTAATGGCCTACTGAAGTTATAATTGATCCAATCTCACCAAATTTAGGAATTACTAAGAATTACCTTCTTTGTGCCTTTGCTACATAAATATGGAAATTAGTCCTTGATCCCTAAGCAAGCCAAAATAGTGCCACTGTCTACATCTAAACAGAATTTACCTTCTAAAAAATCAAAATCAAACACTCCCTACATTTTCCTACAAACCTAAGGTATTCTACATATTAATCCATTATACAAGTATCCAGCCCCTAAATGTCAAGCATCATTCTAGGCAGTGACATAAAATGGTCTGTGAAATTCTTTTTCTTTTTCTCCAACACTCAGCATACCGAAATATCAGGCTCACTAATGGGTCTTTGTGTGGGAAACATTTCTGAGTTTTGTTAACTTCCAATACCTAATAAGGAAAGATGGAAGCCCTACATGATGAATCACAACAACGTTTCTAGGGGCTGAAATAAATTCCTGGCCCACAAAGTTATCTGCAGAGCCACCGTGAAAGGCCACTCACAGGCTTTGGGGGATCCAGGTTTCCAGATGAGAGACAGTAAATTCCACGCACACACTTGCTGGGTGCTCACTAACGCAGGACACAGTCCAGGAAGTCACACAGATATTGGCCACAGAAACGTCTAGACCATTCAACTCTCCACCTAAACAGAGATAGCCAAATCCCTAACAAAGGCCCGTTTTGTTCCATGCCACAGAACCAGGTTCCATTTTATAAATTACAGTTGACCACTGAGCAAGGCGAGAGTTGATCCAAGTAAAATTTTATAGCTGCCCTGCCATGTCCATGGTTCCTCTTTAGGTAGGGATTCAATCAACCATCCAGTCAGGTAGCACTGCAGTATTTACTATTGAAAATACCCATGTATGTAAGTGGCCCCGCTCGAACAGTTCAAACTGGCATTGTCCAAGGTTCAACCAGGCATTGTCCAAGGTTCAACCATATATCGTTTTTAGATTTTCTTGCAATAAAATAACTTTGGATGGGCTTATTATGATTATTATTTGCTTGTAGCACTGAGAAGTACTACAGGGTAGTGATATGGACGGCAGCACAGCTACTTGGATTTAAATTCCAGCTGTGCCACACGCTACCTGTGCTGCACTGGGTAAGTTACTGAACCACTCTATTCCTTGATTTTGTTACTGTAAAATGAGAGTAACGAAAGTGCCACTTTCATAGTGTTGTTGTGAGAAATAAATAAATTCATATGTGTGTGTGTCCATGTGTATATATACATACATGGATATTTGAGTCAATAAGTAATATTAAAACAGTTGAACAGTGTCTGGCAGAGGAAGCATGCAAAAACCATTAGGCTACTCTCCTTGTTACTGCAATGCTTCTTATACAACAAACGTTTTTACATGACATTCAGATTAAAGTTAAGCAACATGTGCAAATGTATTTAATATGATGAGGTAGAGATTATTTAAAATTATCAGCTGATTCCAAACATCTGCGCCCATGCAGCTGTTCATACACAAGCAAGCTCATGTAAGTGCTTTCAAACAACACTTTCTCCTACTCATCCCCATCAGCAGAAAAAGGCCATAAGAGAATGTAGTAAATAAAGCCGGAGTACCATCTATCTTGGAGTTGAGAAAGTACTTAACAGATTCTAAAAAGCTGACTCCAGTGAATGTTCCCAGTATTAAATGAGGCTTACGTGAGTCCAGCATCAACCTGAATGCTAATATTTAACACCCAGACTGAAAGGAAAGGCTGAAAAACTGAGTGGTTACACTAATTGTTTTGATGAATGTTTTTACACCAATTTGTTTTGATAAATGTTCTTGTCTCAGTAATCCTACCTATGAGAAACTGTCCTTTGCTCCAGGATGCACCCTCTCACCTTACTTAATACACATCCTCACTCTCTTGCTCTCCGCTTGTTTCCTACATTGCAAAGCCCAACCAGAACGTGCCACTGTGTGAACATCAGGCATATGCCAACCAACATAGTGGCTGGAAACATGGGTCAGAGTCCATTTGGGCAGACCTGGGAAACCTGGATCAACAGAGGTGCCCCCTGTCTCACTCCACAGCCTACCAAAGTCAAGAGCAAGGATGCAGAGGGGAAGGGAGAGTGGGAATAAAGACAGAAAATAACAATAATAATAACAAAAGCAAAGCAAGAGCCTCCAACAGAATTCACCACTCTTAATTCATTTAATCCTCACAGCAACTCTCCAGATTCACTAAAACTTAGTAGAATCATTCTTTTCCTTCTACTTAATCCCCAGATTTAACATTTTTAAATTTTTCTTTAAATAACGTGGAAGTGTCAGTCGCTTAGTCACTTCCGACTCTGTGACACCATGAACTACATAGCCTGCCAGGCTCCCTCCAGGCAAGAATACTGGAGTGGGTTGCCATTTCCTTCTCCAGGGAATCTTCCAGATCCAGGGATTGAACACAGGTCTTCTGCACTGCGGGCAGTTTCTTTACCATCTGAGCCATCAGGGAAGTTTCTTTAAATAACTTGGGACCAAAAATCGAAGGCAGATGCAATGTCTCAAATAAATCTCATGATATATAAAATCCTACAGGAAAACCTACCATGCTCCCTTATTTATAGAAATGATGATATGAAAACATGAAGCAGGATATGAGTGACCCAAGTTACTCTTAAGGAACAATCATCGAAATATCCAGGACCAAGTGAATGTCTCATAAAACAAACAACTGAAAGCATTATCAAGAAATTCTTAAGTGTCAAGGTCTCTGGCAAAGGGAATATGTTAAGTGCAAAAGCTGTGGTACACCCAGAACAAGCACTCCCAAGGAAAAGACCTTATGGCTAGGAACACCTTGGGTGCCGGGGGCCAGTNAGGATATGAGTGACCCAAGTTACTCTTAAGGAACAATCATCGAAATCTCTAGGACCAAGTGAATGTCTCATAAAACAAACAACTGAAAGCATTATCAAGAAATCCTTAAGTGTCAAGGTCTCTGGCAAAGGGAATATGTTAAGTGCAAAAGCTGTGGTATACCCAGAACAAGCACACCCAAGGAAAAGACCTTATGGCTAGGAACACCTTGGGTGCCAGGGGCCAGTGTGAGGAACTCCGCCCATGGCAAAGGTCATGAGGAAGGAGGCTTGGCATACGCCAAGGCGTGATCAAGCCTCAGGAAACCCCCTGTTCCCGAGCATCTACCTCAAAACCAGAGTACTTTACAGGGGGCTCTCCCCCATAACCATTTCTCTCGGAGAAAGAGTTAACTTGCAGCTCCAGTTAATAAAAATTCCTGGGCGTGACAAGTGTTTCAACTTACGAACTCTGAAGGTTATCTAGCCTGCCTGTATAGGTTCGTCCGGCCACAACAGCCCCCCAACCATGAGAAGCACGAGATGTTTTAGACTTACTAAAGGCATATTCTTCTGGGAAGTTAGAAATTATTAGTATAGTGGGTTGGTTAGGAATTATATTGGTGAAGGGTTTTTTCATTTGTTGTGCCAATAATTACTGCTAATTCCCTGCCCTGGGTGTGACAAGGGTGTCTCAGGTCAAACTTCTCTGCTGACAGACTACTTTGTGTGACAACCTCTCAACCATAAACAGCACAGAGAGTTTTGGAGGATTTTGAAAGTCTTAATTAGCATAGGGCTTTTCTCATTGTTGAGTCAATGACTGCCGCCAGGCCTCCATATCCTTAGGCACCTGGGAATATATTAATCAATGTATTTGGAATATAGAAAAGGAAATATAGTAGTTTTTGATGTTAGCAATACTAGACTTTTTGAGTTAATGAATTTTCTCTTTTTATAGACCACTGTACTTTGTTATAAATCACTGTGTCCTTGCTATGTAAAAATGTAA
>SJYV01010363.1:0-19564 GCA_006410875.1 Neotragus pygmaeus | reverse complement strand
AAATTCCTTTCTTGATTGTAACTCACTACACCCTCACCCTATAGGAATGCAACTTTATTTGGAGGATGGTACCTGGTTTAAGAAAAAATACCCTTGGAAAAAATAAGTTTTTTGGTTATCAGAAAGAAAGGGTTGTATATGTCAGCAGGCGTCATAGCCAGATGATGTAAAATCCCTAAAACCTTTTTTTATGCAAAGCACCTGATTTTGATCAGGACTGCTGACCCCCGCGTGACTCTGTATTCATCCCTATATGTAACAAAAGGTATATAAGAAAACCTGAAAAATAAAGAAATGGGATCAGTTCCTGGAAAGACGGACTCCCCCATGTCGTCCCTTCTTGCTCCCTGTTTTTCTGGCTGAATTCCCATCTGGAGGATGGATGCTATTCCATGTGGACCAAGTTATTCAGCCACTTTTTCTCCACTAATTTTCCTACTACACTATCCGTTTCTAATCTCTCTATATATCTGTAATTAAATATGTATTTTTCCAAGGACGCCGACTCCGTCCCCACCTTCGAATTCCCTGGATCCATCGGGGCTGGACCCCGGCACTTGGGACATGACATCATATGGGTGAAAGACAAAGGCATGTGGCTTCATTTAGAAAATTACAAAAGAACAATGGGGGGAGAATCTAATTAAATATTGTATAAATTCACTTTATTTCAAAAAGATACCAAACAAGTCTGTCTTTTTACTATTTTTTTCAATAGAGATGATACAAGAATTAAACTAGATAACCATGTATTTCTTGTACCTTCTAAAGAAACCTACAGGTGTGAGAAAGAAGGAATATCCTGAAGGAAGATAATTCCTCTAAGAACTGGGAGTGGCAAAGAAGTCCAGAGCATGGCATCATTAGCAGAGTTGTGTGGCCTTATAACAGTTGCCAAGTGTTTTCAGGATGTATTACAGAGCAATAAAATCCTAACAGCAAAATGCTTAAGCCAAAAATGAAACTCAGAAAAAAACAGGTAATAGGTCAAAAGATGGTAAAACATAAGGATTTGAGGTTTGTTTAAAAAAAAAATTTTTTTAATTCCCATCTGGAAGCTATTTCTAGGAAAGGAAAGGAAGAAAGACCAAAACCCAGAAAGAAAGCTTATGCTTAAGAATTACTGACTGTGAGAGCAGAAATGTACACACAACTGTGGAAAAAGTTCCACACCACACAATCAAATATCAAAGGGTTTCTTGACAGGGAAGTCTGAGGACCACATTTTTTTTTAAAAATCATTTCTGAAAAGAAAGGTAAGCGTTGATGTTATCCTCATATTACAACAATTTGATAACTGACCAAGGTAACAGGATCTTTTAAATGTGTTGCTGATTTGAGGCAAAACACCAGAGAACTTCTTTCCATATTTATTATTTTAAATGATTTTACAAATCTGTACCAGGTTTACAGCAAGGTGAAGGTGAAGTCGCTCAGTCGTGTCCGACTCTTTGCGACCCCTTGGACTGTAACCTACTAGGCTTCTCTGTCCATGGGATTCTCCAGGCAAGAATACCGGAGTGGATTGTCATTTCCTTTTCCAGGGGATCTTCCCGACCCAGGGATCGAACCCGGGTCTCCCGCATTGGAGGCAGACGCTTTAACCTCTGAGCCACCAGGGAAGCCAGGTTTACCATAAAGGATGCCACAAGTCAGAGTCAGAGTCTATTTAGTCCAGATAGCATGTAGAGCTGGGGATGCAGCTTTCTCCACATCATTCACTGTCCCATTAAAAGGTACCAGGGAAAAGGTTTGGAAGGCTCAGGGCCATGAAAACAACTGTTTCGCATTAGTAAATGTCTTTTTGAAAATTTATGTATAATGCCAGTCTTTTAACTAACCATTTTCCTCTTTGCATTGCCTAACAGACATTCTAAAACAAACCTGCATTCAAAGTTTAATAATAGCACAGGGTATTTTATGCAAAGCAAATAGAATGTCTGTGCACCAACTTGGCCTTATCTTATTAACTGGCTCATTTCTTCTTCTCTCTGCACTTTTGTTGTTTTTTTTTCCCCCAAATTTTACTTCTTATGTGACTTTCTGTAGCAATCTCTAATAAGATGGGGGGTAAATTAGAAGACGCTTACTCCTTGGAAGAAAAGTTATGACCAACCTAGATAGCATATTCAAAAGCAAAGACATTACTTTGTCGACTAAGGTCCGTCTAGTCAAGGCTATGGTTTTTCCAGTAGTCATGTATGGATATGAGAGTTGGACTGTGAAGAAGGCTGAGNGTCACATATCTCTTGAGATCACTTTCTAACCACTGTGCAGCTCACAGCCTTTGATCACAGTGGTGTCTGCATTTGATATAGTTTTCCTATGCTACATTGTATGCAGGATATTGATTCTCTGCAAGGCTTTGAAGTGATGCCTCCTTCATGGCGAGCCCAGAGGCATATCCAGTGGGCCTCCAGGACCGTTGGACACCCAGGGAAGTTATGGTGCCTTCATTTGAGAAGCTCTGTAGTCTTTCAAACCCAGCCTTAGCACCCTCTTCTCCAGGTCCTTCTCNGAAGTGATGCCTCCTTCATGGCGAGCCCAGAGGCATATCCAGTGGGCCTCCAGGACCGCTGGACACCCAGGGAAGTTATGGTGCCTTCATTTGAGAAGCTCTGTAGTCTTTCAAACCCAGCCTTAGCACCCTCTTCTCCAGGTCCTTCTCGATCAACCCCAGCCACTCCCTCCAAACTCAGACCACATCCAATCAACACCACACAGGTGACCCTTTCATTTGACATGTATTTATTTTTTGCCTATCTCTCAGGCTGACATGGGCATCCTTGAAAACAAAATAAGCCCTTTTCTAATCTAAAAACAGTAAGCACTGTGATAGATTCTTATGGCCTTATATGGAATACGGGTTCAGTAACATTTTACTGCTGTGGTTCTTGCATCTGTGGAAACTGAATTTCTCTGCCTGAGGATTCACAGGTGCTTTGCAGTTGATTCTACCTTTTGATCAGAGATGATTCACTCTTCGTCTGTAACTGAGTGACTCCCTTAGTTCAGAAGGATCTGCTGCTGCTGCTGCTGCTGTTAAGTCGCTTCAGTCATGTCTTTTTCTGTGCAAACGTCATAGACAGGAGCCCACAAGGCTCCCCCATCCCAGGGATTCTTCAGGCAAGAACACTGGAGCTGATTGCCATTTCCTTCTCCAATTCAGGAAAGTGAAAAGTGAAAGTGAAGTTGCTCAGTCGTGTCCGACTCTTAGTGACCCCATGGACTGCTGCCTACCAGGCTCCTCCATCCTTGGGTTTTTCCAGGCAAGAAGACTGAAGTGGGTCGCCTTTGCCTTCTCCTCAGAAGGAACAATCTCCATCAAACTAATGACACATCTTTGACTCAGAAATGGATGTTTACCTGCCACCTAGTAATTTCTGGGCCCAGTCACCAAGACCAAGAGTTGAGGATGATAGAGCCTTCTCCTTTGGATGGGGCCTCTGTTGCCTGGGGTTTCTACCCCCTGCAGAAACCTCCTCTAGCCCCAGCCCCAACATCCCACCCGTCACCTCCAGATGACCCTAGTGCTAGGCTAGAGCACTAGGGGGCGCGGTCAAGCACCATTTTCCCAAAACACGCATCCATGATGTTCCTCAGGGGTTGAATAGTTACATTTGAGCCACAAGAAGAAATCTGGAACAGTCTGTAAGTATGTTCCTTCATGAAATTGTTCAGCATGTTTTTTTCACTGAGGGTTTTTCTCATGGTCTTCACTTTTGTTAGAGGTATTTTTTCATCGAGCATTTGACAAAGAAAACAAAGAAGCACCTGCAATTAGCTGTCAGTGTTAAGGTATAATGGTCATTGTAATGGCCCTGTGTATTTTCCAATCATTTTTATGAGTCACCTTATTGTCAGAATTTTATGCATATTCCATGGCAAAGACATAGGTTTGAATAAAGATTCTGTTCTGGAATGTTGGGTAGGCTATATGAACATGTGGGGTCTCAGTGTCCCCTCAGTAAAATGGTGGAATGTAATGATTCAAACCCTCCAAATAGAATATTTTGGGGATAGCGAAGTGAGGGATATAAGATGCCTGATAAATAGGAAGTCTCAACAATGATAGCCATTAGCACTGCTGTTGCCATCCCACTGTTTCCTTCTCATAGAAGCTCAGGGAAGGAGGCAGAAGGAGGATTCCTGTCCTCTTTTACAAGGGATGAATTTGAAATGCAAGAGGTTTGTGAGTTGGCTGTGGTCACACTGCTTGTTAGATATAAAAGAGTGTATAAGTAACTCTCCCAACCTTTCTCCAAGTTGAAAGAGAAGAGATAGTTGAAAAAAGAATCCAGGAGATAGGAAAAAAGTTAGGGAAATGTAGAGGCTCCAGAAGGAAAGATGAGTCAAATGAAAAATTTAAAGAAATCAACACAGAGAGAAAAACACTCAGATCCTTCCAAAGAGATGGAGAGATAAGTGATAGTGATGCAGAGATGCAGACATAGACATATACACACTGAAGTAGAGAGGGAACAAAGAAAACTTGCTAAATAAAATGTAGAAAGGTGCTATTCCACAGGACCACACCTACATCTGCATTGACTGTGCACTGAAAATTGCAAGGAGTTCCAATTTCAATAGGTCATGACATGACTGGACCCCAAGAGTTGTGCAGCTATGCAAATCTACATCAAGACCCTTGGGACCCACAGTTCCTATAGCAACGTACTTATAAATAAGTAAGGGTTGAACTTTAAGATTTTCAGGGAAATATTCCATTCCTTTCTAAAACTGATGAATATAATAATCAGATGGAAAGAAAAATCACAGAAAGGAAGATGATGTGGCTTACAGTCTTCATACTTACATGACTATGCAATCTGAGAAGGCCACCAGGTCGAGGAGCACAAGCCACTTCATGCTTCTTTCCTGGCTCCAAGTAATCAGGAAAGTTCAGGTTCTTAGCATGTAGTGGTGACCGGGAGCCCCTAGTTATATATGCTCTGACATGCCCTAGTTTAGCCCTTTAGGCCAATAATAGGTCTGAAAAAAAAAAAANTGTCTCCCCAGAGGAGGTCGTGTTTGTCCGATGCCCACCTAGAAAGGATGCACTGGCCTAATATTCATAAAGACAAAACATTGCCAAGCAGCAACCCTAACAGATCCACTGGACTCGCCAGGTCTCTGATCCCTCTTTCAGTAGCGCCCATGGCAACGGCTGCGAAACAGTAACCAGTGCCTGGAGCTGGCCCTGCCCACACAGTGTCAGAACCTCAGTCAATTTCCCCTTCCCTGACCTCTCCTATCACACCAAACACCCGAACCTTCCCCTCTCTGCCCTGCATTTTACCCACATCCCACACATACTCCCCGCAGTGCTGGAAGAGCGCACTGACCCACTGCCCCTACCAGGCCTGGAGGAGGAGCTGCTGGAAGGACGATCACTCCAGACGAGCCCAGTCCTGGACCCTGCTCCTGCTCTGCAGGTGAACCGAGAGGCGTTTTATCAAGAAACAATGTTATAAAGGATGATTACCTCCAGTGGCACTGTTAATGCTCTCATGTCTTTCTGTATCATTCAATGTGACATAGGATTCTGTCGGCTAGTTTATAGTTTAGAGTTTTCAACAAGCAAATCAGAAACTTTTCACAGCACAGCAAGTGCCTCGACCTGGGGTGCTGGGCCCCTCTTGATCTCAACCAAGTCACTCAGACTCACAAAACTTCAGTTTCCCTACCCATGAAAAAGAAGGAAAGAAAAGAGATGGAGACAGAAGGAGGTGGGAGAGGAAGAAAAAGAGAGGGGGGGAAAAAGAGAACAAAAAACAATAAAATATCTTCCTCCTCCCAGATCTGCTGTGAGTGCTACAAAACTCAATGCACAGGACTGTCTGGTCACTGAGAAAAACGGTGACCATCACAGGCACTCAATTCCTAATATATGATGCCAGCATCCAAAAAGCTCTGAAAACCAAAGGTTTTCTCTTAGCCCACTTGGCAACAAAACATGACCTGAACTGACCTGAGGCTATTTATAACCTCGTTTGTCTTCTATTTGTGTGAATATTCATACATTTTAATGCAGAAATATTCATCTATTTAATTATGGAATGCTGTCTCGAATTCCGCCCAAGACAGTTCATCATATTCGGCAGTGGTCCTCAACCTTTTTGGCACCAGGGACAGGTTTCATGGAAGACAATTTTTCCACGGACTGGGAAGGAGGGGGATGATTTCAGAATGACTCAAGCACATTGTGTTTATTCTGCACTTTATTTCTAATCTAATGCCGCCCTGATCTGACAGGAGGTACCGGTCAGTGGCCTGGAGGTTGGGGACCCCTGATATAGAGCATATGTACCATAAACTTTGAAAAAAAAAAAAAAAACCATACATCTGGTTCCAACAGTTTTGGATACGTGATTGAGGGTGTATCATAACTCATCTCTCAGCTGACGGAGGGGGTATTTTGCTGAATCAATCCAAGGGCAGTCTCACAGGTTGGATTTCGACTTTATGTCCCATCAGGGAGTTGTCAGGCTGTCAGAGCAGCTGGGGCTGAGCCCTGGGACAGGTTGGGATAGGGGTCCTGGGTCTAAGCTGGCCAGGCACAGGGCCAGAGGCGGGAAAGCTGAAGGCAGAGCAGAGGACGAGGACCCAAGCCTGCTGCGGTACCTCATTTGCTGTTAGAGGACACACGCCATCAAGCACATTCTTATTATAATTTGCTTAGTCACTTTTCTTTCTAAATTTTCAAAGCGAATCTAGTTTTCATTCCCAGCACTGGCTCCCTCAAGTCTGGGCAAACTGCCATTAAATCACAAGGGCCACTCAAAGGGACTTTTTTTAAGCTGTTGACAACATTAAGCTAAATAAGTGAATATCCTCCAGCCTCTTCCACTGGTGTCCTTCCCCACCTCACCATCCATTAAAATGACACTCCATTCATTCCGAAGATACTCCACTTCTAGTAGATTAAATATATAACATATACACTATAAATGATAAATATAAGTAAAATGAAGCACAGACAGGGAAAGCAGAAAAGTTTAAGAACTAAATCAAGTTAATGTTTCCCTTTATAATACAGGCTCTGACCTGGAGGGGGACTGCCTTCAACACTGCCCTTTTGAAGAGCTCTATTCTGTCTTCTACCAGCCTCATCCCTCCTCACGGGATGGAGAAAATACAGAGCCAAGGGGAACACAAGCACCCAGAGTCCACGTGACCTCTTTCTGCCCAAACAAGCCCTGAGCTCACTTTCCAAGGGGCAGCCACACTGCTTGCAAGTGAGAGACGAAGAGAGGCTGTGGAGGTTTGCCCAGGTGACCACCAGCTTGTGCACATGGCCCTTCCCTGTGCAGAATGGAGCAGAACACGGGAAAACCAGGGAAAGGCCAGTTCTCCCGGCTGCCAGGTTTTGACACAGAGCGCCTCTACTTAGGAGGTAGAGAGCTGTAAATTTAAACGTAGCCCACCAAGCTGTCCTAACAGTATACTTGGCATTGTTATAAAAGTATACATGGCATTATCCATCCTTCCCTTCTTTTTGCTATCAGACACCCAGCCCGCTTCTGTTCTCATGGCCTTTTTGGCTCAGCGCATGGCCACCCACCACAAATCACACTTTCCAACCTCCCTTGCCCCTGGATGAGATCATGTGACCAAGCTGCAGCCAACAGGACAAAAGGACACCTGGGTGCAGTCTCTGGGCCACTGCTCACTTTTCCTCCTCTCTCCCCTTTCCTTGGACTAGAACTTGGACGTAGTGTTGAGGAGCAGCCGCAAACAAGATGAGACAACACTGCAGAATGATGGAACATAGAAGAAAGAAGGAGCCAGGAAGCCTCAGAGACCGTGTGGGGCAGAGCCACCAAGGCACCCAGCAGCTCTGAACTGTAAGGTGAGAGGGGAGGCGACTCTGCTCGTCTGAGCCACTGCTTTGGGGTTTCTTTGGTCTAGGCTCTTTCTGAGTAAACATTTGCAAATGATCTAAACAAACCGGTTATAAATTTGATACTTGCGGATACACTAATGCACTCAATATGTCAACTATAGTGACCCCAGACAAAAGACGACAGCACTGAGCCTTAGCAAGAAAAATAAAATGCAGAAAGGGAGGAGGGATTTCTGTATGCATGCAGAGCTTTTGGTTTTTTCCCTCAAAAATCCTACCAGAAAAATGTATCAAATATATAGCTAAACATACAAGAAAAAATAAAAAGCTCCAAATAAGAATTAAGCATAGCATCAAATGGTCTATAGTATGACCTGAAGATGCTCAGTCTATCCTAGATTGCTTTCTTATTGAATAGAAAAAAGGCAAAATTTTGGATATACTTAAAAAATAAAAACACAAATTTTGCTCATGTGATATGATTGAAGCTATTGTTACATGCTTGTTTAGAAAGACAGGAAGGAATACAGCCACAATAAGTTCTTATATGGCAGTAATAGCTAACATTTATTGAGTGCTTCTGTGTACCAAAGTACTTTTACATATATTAATTTAATTTTTGCAACAACACGAGGAAGAAGGTATTATTACTATGCCCACTTGATTGATAAGGAAACTGAGCTAAGCAATTTGTCCAAGTTGACACAGCCAGTGTGTGGTCACATTTAGATTCAAAATCATATCTTCTGATACAGTTTTGATCCAATCCCTATAATATTGCTGCAAGAGAGTATTGATAAAAATTTTAAGTACTGCAGGATTTTCATATTCTGCTTTTCAAACTTTGTATGAAATAATAATATGCTATACTTCATCCCTAATCCTATTGAGACATTAAATGCTTAGCCCAAATGCTATCATATAATCCTTTCTATAATCCCAACAATAATACTGCCTATAAGAACCAGGGATAGAGATATTTGGGACAATCACAAGATCAATGCAGACAAAACTGAAGTTCCAGCAATGAGGAAGATGGTAACAGGACGCACTGCTTCCCTAGCACAGCTTAGATAATTGCTGTTGACGTTATTTAATCGCTAAGGCGTGTAGTGACCCCATGGACTATATAGCCCGCCAGGCTCTTACATCCATGGGATTTCCCAGGTAATGATATTGGAGTGGGTTGCCAATCCCTTCTCCAGGGGATCTTCCCAACTCAAGGATCGGACCCTGGTCTCCTGCATAAGGAGGCATGAGCCACCAGGGAAGCCCAATTCATTTATTTGAACAATTGGTTCTCTGGAGCTTCTAAAGCAATCTATGTAAGATCATCTAGCCCACAAACAAACTGGGTTAGAGCTGATTCTTACCCTACAAACAAATCAATTAACTGTGCAGAGAAACTGACTAGTTAATTCAAGGTCACATACCTGGTTATTTGAAGAACAAAACTAGACCCTTACTCCTTTCTGAGACTAAAGTAAGATCTTTCTTTTTAATAAAGTGCCCAGATTTTCTAGAATTTATCAACTAAAGCAATGATTTTAAGTTCCAAAAATTATAAAGGACTCTCAGGGATCTGAGGTGGGCTTCCTACCACTCCCATCCCCCAAAGCTACCCTCTACCTGTCAGCTTGCTTTAAAGAGAATAGCAATGCATCGTCAAGTCCTGAAACGGGCCTCTAGCTAAGATTTGTTTTCACAAAGACTTCCAAGATCTTAAAAAAAAAAAAAAAAGGAAAGAAGAAGGAAGGGAAGAAAGCTAACACAGTTAACAAAGTATGAGCATCCTTACTTTCAGGAATCCTATACCTGAATCCTTTTGGAGTGCTTAATCTGAAGAAAGTTTCCTACTGCCAAAATTCATCTCATAGAAAAATTAGCACGATCATTCCATTAAATGGGCATTTTTGTGCCAAATAAAAAGTTAACATACTCTCAGAATAAGTGACAGTCTTGGAAAAGAAAAGGCAGTTGACAACCTTACACTAACAAATATGTACATTACATTGGCCTTAGTCTTCTAATTTCCTGTCTGAGTGCTGAAAACATAAAGCTGTCTGCCAACCAGTAATTGGGAAACAGTCATAGGCTAACATGGAGCTACTCGATCACTACAATAAAAATATAATAAAAAGTAAACTGATATTTATCTCAGGGATTACACATTTATTGAAAGCAACAGAAAACCTTTATTCATTGAACACAAGGGCTTCCCTGGTAGGTCAGTGGTAAAGAATCTGCCTGCAATGCAGGAGATGCAGGTTTGATCCCTGGGTCGGGAAGATCCCCTGGAGTAGGAAATGGCAAACCACTCCAGTATTCTTGCCTGGGAAATCCCACGGACAGAGAAACCTAGTGGGCTACAGTCCATAGGGTTGCAAGACATGACTGGCTGGCGGAGCACTCATGCACAGTGAACACACACTGTGTGTCAGGTACCGTTCTAGATACTAGCAACTGAACTCAGGCAAAAGGCCTGCCCTCACGGAGTTCACACTCTAGTAGATACTAGCAACTGAACTCAGGCAAAAGACCTGCCCTCACGGAGTTTACACTCTAGTAGATACTAGCAACTGAACTCAGGCAAAAGACCTGCCCTCGCGGAGTTTACACTCTAGTAGAAAGAGACACACGTCAGCATAGTACACAAGTAAACTGTAGACTGTGCTAGTGGGTGAGAAGTGTTACGGGAAAAAATTAAGCCAGGTAGTGGGTGGCTCAGATTGTAAAGCGTCTCATTACAATGTGGGAGACCCGGGTTTGATCCCTGGGTCGGGAAGACCCTCTGGAGAAGGAAATGGCAACCCACTTCAGCAGTCTTGCCTGGAAAATCCCATGGGTGGAGGAGCGTGGTAGGCTACAGTCCATGGGGTCGCAAAGAGTCAGACAGGCCTGAGTGACTTCACTTTCACTTTCACTTTAAAGTGGGTGGAGAGTGCTTCAGAAAGGAGGGTTTACAGCTCTAATCAGGTAGTAACACAAGTCACAGAGAATTGGGAAAAGTACTCCAGGCAGGGCCCCCAGGGCAAAGGTCCTGAACTGGGAGGGCACTGGCTGTGTACAGGAGCAAGAGGTCAAGGGGAGATAAAGCCAGATCACCCAGGGCCTGTGGGTCACTGCCAGGTCTTTGGAGCTTTCAACAAGTAAAATGGGAAGCAGCTGCCGAACTGCGAATGCAGAATGACATAATCCTGTTTTTATACCTTTAACAGAAGTTTAAAACTTCTGTTTTTAACAGGCTCACTCAGCTGCTGGTTCAGACCAGCCTCAGTGGGACAAGGAGGGAAGCAGGGAGACCAGGGAGCCGGGGAGAGAGGCTGCAGAAATTCAGGCACGTGTCACGGTGGCCTCGCCCACGCCGGTGGCAGTGGAGATGCTAAACACTGGCCTAGGATTCGGTAGGAAGAGTACCAGGAAAATAGAGCCAATAGGATTTCCTGATGGACTGGATGTGGTTACAAGAGAAAGAAGGGACCACAGAGATGACTCCAGAATTTTCAACCTTCAACCTGAGCAACTGGAAAAACCAGATTACCTTTAAGAGAGATGGGCAAAACTGTGGGGTCAGGTGTGGCTTGGGGGAGATGAGGAGTTCAGATCTGGGCATGTAAGTGGAGACGCCAAGCAGGCACCTGTTAGTATAAGTATGAAGCTCAGGGGCAAATGTCGGGGCCAGAGATAGAAATGTGAGTCCAGTGTTCAGATGGTATTTAAAGCAAGACTGAAGAATGACAGAGGGAGTGAGTGGTAATAATGAAGAGGTCCAAGGACTATACCGTGGATCCTCCAATGTTAGGAAGAAGAATCAGCAAAGGAAAAGGAGAGGGAAACTGAGAAGAGTATGGTGCATCCTGGAAGAGAAGTGAAGGAAGTGCTTCGTGGAGGGACAAACGACGGACTGTGTTGACACTGCTGAGAGATAGAGCAAAATGAGGACTGGAAACTGACTGGCAGATGTAGCAATAGAGAAGTCTCTAGTAACTTTGCCAAGTGCAGTTTCAGTCACATGGTAGAAACTACGCACTTAAGTGGTTTAGGAAAGAATGAAAGGAGAGGACTTGCGACTGTGTATAAAAACCCTCTTCAGAGGAAATCTTTTTATAAAGGGGAACAAGGAAATAAGATGATAGGTAGAGAGGTGGAAGATCAAGAGTGAAAGATTGTTTTAGAGAATAAAAGTAGTAGTTCATATGCTGATGGAAAAAATCCGCTAGAAAGGAAAACAGTAAGGACATAGAAGGTACACTGAAAATATCCTCGAGTGAGCAATATATGAACCGTGAACTTCCACATGTTCAAACTGGTTTTACAAAAGGCAGAGGAATCAGAGATCAAATGGCCAACATCTGCTGGATCATCGAAAAAGCAAGAGAGTTCCAGAAAAACATCTATTTCTGCTTTATTGACTATGCCAAAGCCTTGGACTGTGTGGATCACAGGAAACTGTGGAAAGTTCTTCAAGAGATGGGAATACCAGACNTTAAGCTGAAACTCCAGTACCTTGGCCACCTCATGCGAAGAGTTGACTCATTGGAAAAGACTCTGATGCTGGGAGAGATTGGGGGCAGGAGGAGAAGGGGACGACTGAGGATGAGATGGCTGGATGGCATCACGGACTCGATGGACGCGAGTCTGAGTGAACTCTGAGAGATGGTGATGAACAGGGAGGCCTGGCGTGCTGCAATTCATGGGGTCGCAGAGGGTGGGACACAACTGAGCGACTGAACTGAACTGATAGTTGGTTTACAGTATCATGTTAGTTTCAGGTGTATAGCACAGTGATTCATATATATATTTTACTTTCTTTTTCTGATTACAAAATGTTGAATAGAGTTCCCTGTGCCATTTGTTGTTGTTCAGTCACTAAGTCATGTCCAGCTGTTTGTGACTCCATGGACTGCAGCATGTCAGGCTCCTCTGTCCTCCACTAATCTCCCAGAGTTTGCTCAAATTCATGTCTATTGCATCAGTGATGCTATCTAACCATCTCATCCCCTGGCACCCCCTTTTCCTTTTGCTTTCAATCTTTCCCAGCATCAGGGTCTTTTCCAAACAGTCGGCTCTTCATATCAAGTAGCCAAAGTATTAGAGATCCAGCTTCAGCAACAGTCCTCCCAGTGAATATTTAGGGTTAATTTCCTTTAGGATTAAGTAGTTTGATCTCCCTGTGCCATATAGTAGGTCTTTGTTGGTCATCTGTTTTGTACTGAACTGAACTGAACAGTGAACCAAGAGGTAAAATGACCAAGAAATGAGAGGGAGTGATGGGGGGACAGAGTGACATCCCAACAATGACATTTAGTGGGTGATGCAATTCAATGATATGAGACTTAAGCTGGGGTGGGGGTGGGGGGGGCGCGGTCTGGTCAGCATGTGGCATGAGAAGCAAAGGGTACATGACCTGATCTCTCCAAAAAAAAAAAAAAGAGAGAGAGAGGGTGAAAGAAAGGAGATATCAGAAAGGCCATCAGGAAATGGGGTTCTCATGTGAGGACCACTACTCCTACTCCAAGAGTACAAGAAAGACTGCTGGCCCATTTTCAAGTGACAAATATATCATCATTTGCAAAAAATGTTTGATGTTTTAAAAAATGAAGCATTATGATACCCACTCCACTTGAGCTTGATGAAGCACAAGTTCCACTAATTAAAAAAAAAAGATCTGAGCCAGATTATTAATTAGCAATTTGTCTGATTATTTGCTACTTTTAGCAACAAAAGGAAAAGATTCATCAACAAATAAAAATTCATTATATGCAAAACTGGGGTCAAACATTATCCAAAATTTTGCCCTTCAAGCTTTGTGTCTATTCACCCTCATCCTGGCAACCAGGTCTTTTGTTTGAATGGCCCTGAGACAACAGAGGTGACATACGGCCCAGAATTTGACCTGGGGCAATAGTGTGGGTCCCCAAACTCATGTCAGAGTGTCAGACCGCCAATTTAGTTCTCATCAGAAAAGACTGAAACCCTACAAGAGACTAATAAGATGAAAGTTTCTGGCGGATCATAGGCCTCTTTTGAGAAAAAATTAAAACTGTCCACACTTTTTTCCCAGAAAACATACAGAGGCATATTAGTAAGAATTCTGGACATGTTACAAGCATTTCTTAATAACCCTCTCCACTCCCTCCCCAAGCTAACCAAGTCAGCTAGAATAATATCTGCAAGTTGGTTTCCTATGACTCTTGGAGATAAATATAGTCAACTCCCAAGGGGCTAACTACCAATATCTGCTAAAAATATTAAAAATCAAAAATCGCTTCTTAATTCCTCATTTTCCACTGCCATCATCTACCATGTCTTAAATTACCCTTTTTCCAGATGCTCATTCTAGGGTCAGTCAAAAATCTCAGACAATATGAAGAGAAATAAAACAGTTCTTGACAAAATTTGAAAAATTTTAAGGATGTGTTTAAAAGAGTTCCATGGATACTGAGGAAAATAGTCAAGACTCCAGCTGTCAATTTTCAAGGATGTGATCCTAGTCTGGGTAACGCCCCTGGGAGATGTAGATAATGAATAGAGGCAGACAGACAGACAGACAGACAGACAGAAGGACAGAAAGAAAGAATACATCCCCTAATCATCTTTCTCCCCTAAAATGGCTCAGAAGGTAAAGAATCTGCCTACAATGCAGAAGACCTGGATTTGATCCCTAGGTCAGGAAGATCCCCTGGAGAAGGGAATGGCAACCCAATCTAGCCAGTATTCTTTTCTGGAGAATTCCATGGACAGAGGAGCCTGGAGGGCTATAGTCCATGGAGTCGCAAGAGTCAGACATGACTGAGCAAATAACACTAACACTCAACAATCTCCTCCCCCAAAACCTTAACAGAAAGGCTCCTCCTGCCAGGTGTTGAAAGCAGAAAGCAGACTCCTTCCCCACCACCCCATCCCATTCTGTCTGTCTCTTGCCTAAAGCTTTCCAAGTGTCCCCTCTTCTTATCCCAAACACCACTCCTTAGTTCAGGCCAACAATACCCCTCATTCTTCACCTGTGACAGTCACACAGTGGTCCTCCAGGCCTCTAGCCTTGCCCCATCCACCGCCCCAACACAAGTCATCTATTCTACAAAGCAAATCTCATCATATCAGCCCTCTATTTAAAACTTCTCAGAGAAGCAATACCTTCTAAAACCAGGGGTAAGAGAGAGGAGGGCATCACCAATTGCCAGAGAAAAATAAATAGCATGTGATCAGACACCTGAATTTAGGTTTATGCTGTAGTGTGTGTAATCTGTGTGTGTGCGTGTGTTGGAGGATGAATTGGGGAAATATCTGGAAACTGGACAACTTTTTTTTTAATGCTGAGGTTTGAAAAGATAGGAACTATTTCAAACCCACAAAGAGACAACAGGAGAATGGCACGGTGTATATCACTGGAGGGATGCTAGGCTGTGACACAGAAGACAACACACACCTTCATTCATTCTTCCAGCAGCTCAAAGTGCTGGCACTAAGTCACAGTTCTGCATAGCTCCAGGAATGGCAGTTGGCCCAATGTAGTTGACTTGGCCAGCCGTGCACCTCTCCTCCTTCCCGGGGTCAGCCTAAAGCCAGTACGCAGGCCAAGACATGGGCCCCAAAGCTCAACACCATGGTCTCACTTTGGGAAACCTCTGAAGAGCCGCCCCAGCTTCAGGGCTCTCTAAGGAGTCAGAGGGTGCCCCTGCTGTAACTGAACTGAAGTTCAGATTTTCCCTACACCCAAACCTTCTTCCCTCATTTCTTTCAGGAACTGTTCTCATATCTGGCATATCATTTCTACATTTTTTTGGTATGGACTGCTTCATTATTTTTTAAAATAGTGTTAAATTTTAAATTAAAAAAAAAATCCTTTCAGAATTCTCTGTGCTATACAGTAAGTCCTTGCTGGTTACCCATTTTAAATAAAGTAGTGTGTACATGTCCATCCCAAACTCCCTAATTATCCCTTTCCCCTATCCTCCCCAACCCCCAGGAACCGTAAGTTTGCTCTGGAAGTCTTTGAGTCTGTTTCTGCTCAGCAAGTAAGTTCATTTGTATCATTTCTTTTTAGATTCCACAAATAAGTGATATCACACAATATTTCTCCTTCTCTGACTTGCTTCCCTGATATGACACTCTCTAGGTCCATCCATGTTACCACAAATGGCATTATTTCATTCTTTTTAATAACTGAGTAGTATTGAATGAGGGAGGAGAAGGGGACGACAGAGGAGGAGATGGTTGGATGGCAACACCGATTCGATGGACATGAGTTTGAGTAACCTCCGGGAGTTGGTGATGGACAGGGAAAGGCCTGGCGTGCTGCAGTCCATGGGGTCACAAAGAGTCGAGCACGACTAAGCGATTGAATGGAACTGAATACTCCATTGTACATAGGTACCACATCTTCTTTATCCATCCCCCTGTCGATGGACATTTAGGTTGCATCCATGTCTTTTGCTATTGTAAACAGCTCAATGTTATGTGACAGCCCGGATGGGAGGGGACTTTGAGGAAGAATGGATACATATATGTGTATTGAGTCCCTTCTCTGTTCACCTGAAACTATCACAACATTGCTTGTTAATTGGCTATACCCTAGTACAAAACAAAAAAATGTCTAATCCTTTCAGAGTTACTCAGGATACAACCCTGGCTTATAACATTTCAACAACTGGTCTCAGCTGAACTTCTCAGCCTTCACTTTTACTTCTCAACCCCACTTCAGCCACACTGAGTGATCTGCGGTTTTAACCTCCAAACCTCTGACATGTCATTGATTCCCTTTATTTCAATAGCCCTCCTCATCTCCCTCTGCCCACTTTTTGTCTCACTTGTATTCACTCTTCTGATCTTAATTTAAATACCTCTCCTCAGGAAAGAAACCTTTCCTGAGACCCTTAGTTATCAGCTACCCTTCCAGGGAGCTCACACAGCAACCTATGCTGTTTCACTTTTTAAAAATCTAACTGCCTATTCAATCTGTTTACTTAAAAGCCTGTGCAACCGCCCTCTCCAGGCGAAAGATTAACTGACCTCTGGAACTATGTCTTAGTCACCCTGTGCCGATCCAAGTGCTTGACATATAGTAGGCAACAACATGCTAGTCAAAATGGCTTTTACAGGTAGGATGGATGGATGGTTGGTTAGGACAGATGGATGAATAGATAGATAGGTAGCTAGGTAGGTAGAGACAGACAAATAAGTCCTTCCCTAACAATGTCCATAATAGAAAATAGAGCTGAATCTTGAAGCCAGATTCACAACTTCAAGAGACAATTAAACTGGCCAAGTCAAAACCTTAGAAACCACAATGTACAACCCAACAACACAGAATTTTCAAGCTAGCTCTTCTGTTTTTCCTCAAAGGTCAAGGGAATGACCATTCTGAAATATCAGCTTCTATATTAGAATTTAAAGTTAGCTCATTGAATATTAAGATTTGAAAGACAGAACGCAAGAGAAAAAACAATACGACAATAGTAACTTCTTTCTTCTATTCCTCAAACCTCTACAAGAGAGCATCACATTAGGAAAAGCATCTGTTACCTGAATAATTATGATTTTTGAGCATCCCTGTTTTACTGACTGAACTCCAATGACCTTTCCATCACTTAATTATTTCCTAAATGAGAGGTATTTCTCAACATCTGTTCTCGATTTGTTTTTAATTTCCATTTACTCTATCCTGTCTGTTGAAAATGAAATCAGTAATATAGGATGACACTATCCTCACATGAAACATCCTATTCTTCAGTTAAGTTTCCTCTGAAATAGTTTTCCAGGCTCTTTTCACACATAAATTTTCTTTCAGCTGTCCAAGACTATTCCCTTCAAGATAAAATTAATATCACCTTTCTTTGCCTCCTTTTCAAAGATCTTTTATATTATCTTTTTTCTTATTTTAATCAACCTACTTTTTTTCTGAATATACATACAGAAAAAGATTACAAATGCTATTAAAACATTTCAATTCAAAGTCACCTAAACAAGCCGACCAAGAGTGCTACTTTAGAAAAACAGCAATTGTTAATGTAATTAAGGAGTAAAAGCTACCTTTAAAATGCAGAAATTAATCAAGTTAAGAATATTATTCTGGAGGAAGAGCAAATACTAAAAGGGCTGTTATGTGATTTATAATATAATTTTTAAAACTATACATCTGATTGAAAATATATATATATGAATTATAATGTGAAAATCTATCTATCAGACTGAAGAATATAAAACAAATCCCTTGAAGTGAAGTTTACATTATAGCTTTATACATGTTGTTACTAACTGCAAACCATCTTTCAAATCCTCTCCCCTACTCCTCTACTCTCGTACCACTCTGGTCCAAGCTCCCATGATCTCTAATGTTAGTTATTTTCACAACTTATCTGCTCCCTTCCTCCCTTCAACTCTGCTCCCTTTGAAATTTATCATTCATACTGTCCACCAAGTTATCTTTTTGAAAAACAATACTTACTCCATTATTAACCCACTTAAAATCCTATAGTAGCTCCCAACAGGGAAAAGATCAAACCTCTTAGCCTGTTTTCAAAGAGCTTTCAAAATCTGGTCCCAACCTCTCTCCTCATCTACAACACCCCAGCCACACTCACCTACCAGCTGCAGGCTCAAAACGCACTGTTCTTTCCCATCACCTTGGAATGCCCTCCCTTCACAGCCACACAACTACCTCCTATGCATCCCTCAAGGCACACCTCAACTCCCTTCCTCTTAGGGTTCTCTCGTTCCCAATGAAGTAAGACATGTCCTTCCTCCTCCCCCGATTCCCCAGCTTTGGGTACACTACCCAGGGTTTGTGCAGGGCTGTCTCCTTACTCCTCTCTTCCCAACCAGCCTGAGAATACCTGAATGAAGCAGAGACCAATGGCTTGCTCACCTCTGGGCCCTTCATCTAGCTACACTGAATGAATGGCAAGCATTTGCTGAGTGAATAAGGTATGTACATCAGCAAGTCTGATTATTTTAAACCATTAAAGAGCATGGCGAGCCCTTATTGAGCACTTACTGTGTGTGGAGACTAAGCTAAAGGCTGCATCAGAAGGTCAAGTTAGGAAAGCACGTGCCCATACACAAGCAAGAGGAGCCAAAAATAGAAATGAAGAGTGAACAAGAGGGAAGAAGATTGACTGTGGCTCTGTGATCGATCAAAGAATAGAATGCTTTGTGGCATTTATGCTGATGTTTGAAAGATGGAGGTTTCAAAACCAAGGGGTGGCGAGGGAAGAACAATCAAGCAGAGAAAACAAAGCAAGCCACGTCCCAAAGACAGGAAAAGGACCACGGGCCGTCCTCACAAGCACCGTGCACCTCCCTCACAGGGTATATTTTGGAGGGAGGGAGACTTAAAAAGATAGGTCAGCATCAGACATCCCTAAATGTTTAATTGAAACGCATGCAAATGAGTTCCCCTCTCTGAGCAATCTGGCTTGATGCCAGGTCCCCAGAGTAAGATCTGTGCTACACCAAATGCTCCAAAAGGCCAGCCCCAGACAGACAGTAAGCATATGTGCGCATTCTCCAAATACCAACGCCCTTCGATCTTCTAACAGGCTACATCTCTTGAAAAAGCACATGCAAGTTAGAATAATTCAAGTCACTCTGATTTTTTTTTCTTGAGACACAGTATTATAATGGTATTTAATACATGATTAAGAGTCTCTTCTTGATAAAAGTGAAAGAGGAGAGTGAAAAAGTTGGCTTAAAGCTCAACATTCAGAAAACTAAGAT
>SJYV01010362.1:0-12181 GCA_006410875.1 Neotragus pygmaeus | reverse complement strand
CCCCCCCCCCGGCTTGGCGGGCACCAGCTCCAATTCAAGGACCACTCTGGTCCCCAGCCCACGCTTCCTCACGGACATTCTGATCCACTGACATCCAGTCTGAAAGTCCGGATCATCACTGGCGCCCCAGCCCCCGGCATGCCCCCCATCAGGGGCCCTCAGGTGCCATCCACCCTGGGAGGAAACTGCTGAGGATGCGGGAGGGGGCCCATCCCTCTCTGTGGCTTGGGGGGCCGTCCTCTGCTCTGCAGACTGGAGCCCAGCCCGGGGCTCCACCAGCCCCAAGGATAAAGACCAGCGCAGACACGCAGACCCCGGCGCTGTGAGAGTCAGCCCTCGGGGAGCCCTCGGGGAGCCCCCGGAAGCCCAGCACCACCTCCCCTGTTGCCGATGTCCCCGAGGCCCAGACCCAGGGCCAAGGCCAGGACCTCCGGCAGGAGGCCAGCACAGGCAGTCCAGGGGGCGATGTCTCCCTCCTGGGACAGAAGCCACCTCTCTCTGCAGGGTTCTCGGCCAACGAGCCCCACTTTCAAGGGGCTGGTTGATGACGACTTGAGCGACAGGGTCGTCGGGACACCAGTGCTTCCGTCTGTCCCTCCGGTCCCCGCTGGGGCCGCTGGACCCTCCGCTCGTGTTGCCTCCAGCAAAAAGTCCTGCTTCTGACTCTTAGTTTCCTCAACTAGTGGAATAAAGAAGCCCTTAACATGCTTTAATTTTAAAGTTACACATCAGAATAGCATTAAGGCTTTGTAAAGAAAAGCAGGCGCTGACTCTGGACAAAAGCGGGGATCCTGGTCTTGCAGGAGCATCCAGGTGAGGCCGCCCCACCTCAGCCCTGGGAGCACCACTGTTGGTTCAAGTTCAGCACGTCACCTTGACCTCACCCCAGCTGTCTGCCGTTCTGTGCCAAGGAGAAACATGAGACATTCGACATGAGAATTTTGCCTGGGAATTTATGGCTCTGCTTTAGGGGAAAAAAAAAAGCTTATCTTATATGCATCATAAAAATGCAAATTAAATTATAAATGAATCAGAAAAAAGATCCCATCTTTCTAAAGCATCATCGGGTGACACGTCCCCCAAAAACCTCCAAAGCTCTCCCCGAAAAGTGTCATCAGATCCAAGAACGCCGTGGGCTGTTGATGGGCTTTCCTTCCCCATCAAGTGAAATAGCAGCCTGTTATCGGTCANTCCCATCTTTCTAAAGCATCATCGGGTGACACGTCCCCCAAAAACCTCCAAAGCTCTCCCCGAAAAGTGTCATCAGATCCAAGAACGCCGTGGGCTGTTGATGGGCTTTCCTTCCCCATCAAGTGAAATAGCAGCCTGTTATCGGTCAACAAAAAGACGTTTGTGCCTTTTGGCTACAATTAAGATCGAGGTTGGATTTGCACTTCACTTTAATTACTAATAGATTAATCCAAGTCTAAAAGACCATCCGTAATTAGCATTGTGTTGATTGATTTGTTGCAAAGAAACGACCCGATTATGTTCTTAGTAATCAGTTTATAGCTAAGTGGCTTCCTTTCATTAAAATATAAAGAGACATCTATAAAAAGTGGCCAAGGTGTGTGGGATCGTAAATGTCAAAGTCTCCGTGACTTGTCACGATGGCTCTCTTTGATTTTCATGGAAATCTAATTATTCGGTGAATTAAGGGATTTGACCTCCACGGGAAGGCTGAGGGCAACTCCCAGGCATTGATCTGGCGCGAGGAGGCTGTCGGCCTCCGGTTGGGAGGCGGGGGCGTGCTGATGCATTGTTGGCGCAAACGGCCACGACGGTAGACGGTTAATTACAGACTCCCTGCACAGCTTGGAACAGGCAAACTATTCAGAGACTGCAATTAAATCCTTGGCAGTGGCAATCCCTACCTAGGTGGAATCCTTCCTACTCCAGACCAAAGCAAAGCAATCCCCAGAGACGCAAGACGGAAAGAGGGCTCGCACTCTCAGTGGAGGTCAGCCGTGGTGAAGCACCGCACTCCGCGTCCGCTGGAGCTCCCAGTGCGTGATGACAGCGCTTGCTGGTACTCTCCCAGCGGGCTTCAAAGCTGCCTCACCGCATCCGGGACAGGTGTGACTACGTCCCCAGGAGGGCCTTCTTGGAGAGCTCCGCTGTGCCAGCGCTGCCCCCGGGGACTGCCCGCCCAGCACAGTGGGCTCGGTCCGTGGCTCATGCGCAGGTGGACCTGGGCATCCCCACGCTGCCTCCCCGGGGTGCCCCCATCCTCGTTTCCAGGAGGGGCTCCTGTCATCCCTCCCGGCTGCTCCCATTTCTTAAGACGTTGGGGTTACGGCAATAAAAGTCCCTTCTGTGACACAAGAAATGCCAGCAGACAGTAGGGGGGATCATACACCCATCTTCCCAGGGGAGAGGGACCAGCCTCGCCCTCCGTCTCCAGACGGTAAACCCTCTGGGCTCAGCACTACCCGACCCCTATCCACTTCCTCCTCCCTCCCTAGACAGCCCACACCAACAGACCCTCAGCTGACCTGTCACCTTCCGTAATTCAATTTCCACTTTCATCCTAATAGCATCTGTACATATTTGAAAAGGTAAACTCCACTTAATAAACCTTTTCTCTTGCTGAAGTCACTGTCACCTAGGGATTTCTGTAATTTACAGCAGGGCTAATGCAAAGCAAGGCAGAAATCTCATGGAAATTACAGTAAATTTGCATATTCATTTAAGAGAAGGAACACCTTTGTAATGTGGTACACTCTTACTCCCCAGAGCAGAGGGTTTATTTATTTCCTAGATACTCCTTTTGTTGTTAAGTGATGTATCAAAATTTTCTTACACATGTCCCCCTTCTTGTGAACAGTGCGTGCGCATGCGTGTGTGTGTGTGTATTTGTCTCTGTGTGTGTGAAGTAGAGTATTTTTTAACTGAAGTATGGTGGTGGTGGTGGTGAATCGCTCAGTCGTGTCCGACTCTTTGCAACCCCGTGGATTGTAACCTACTAGGCTTCTCCGTCCATGGGATTCTCCAGGCAGGAACACTGGAGTGGATTGCCATTTCCTAGCTGGTTCAAAGTGTCGTGTTGATTTCTGCTACACAAGAAAGGGATTCAGTCCTGCAGGCACTGCTTTTCGTGTGGCTTACCACGGGACAGTGTCCACAGTCCCCCGTGCTCCACGGGAGGACCTGCTGATTGCCCACCCCATGCTCGCTTGCGTCTGCTGACCTCACACTCCCAGCGCTTCCCTCCCTGGGCCCCTCCCCGGCAGACTCGCATCTGCTCCCTGCGTCTGTGAGTCTCTCCGTGTCACAGGTCACTTCACCCGTGTCCTGCTTCGGATCCCACGTGGAAGGCGTTCCTGCGCGTCTGTCCAACTTACCTTACTTGTCGTTGTTCCTGCTCAGCTGCTATATCGTGTCCGAATCTTTGCGACCCCATGGACTGCAGCACGCTAGGCTTTGCTGCCCTTCACTACCTCCCGGAGTCTGCTCAAATTCACGTACGTTGAGTCGGCGATGCCACCCAACCGTCTCATCCTCTGCTGCCCCCTCTCCTCCTGCCCTCAGTCTTTCCCAGCATTAAAGTCTTTTCCAATGAGTCAGCTCTTCTCATCAGGTGACCCAAGTACTGAAGCTGCAGCATCAGTCCTTCCAGCGAATACTCAGAGTTGATTTCCTTTAGGGTGGACTGGTTCGATCTCCTTGCAGTCTGAGGGACTCCCAAGTGCAAATGGCACAATTTCATTATTTTTTGTGTCTCAGTGGTTTTCCATGGTATCTCTGTACTATCGATAGATGAATGAAATAGAGTACCTTTCTCCTTTGACCTCGGGGTACCGGTTGCTACAAGAGAGAAAGGTACTGAGTGCTGTGTGTCTCTGCCGCACCCAGCCACGCCATCGAAGTTTCTTCCTCGTGAGAGCTGAGTTGTGCTCTGGAGCTGAGTACTGCAAGTGCAGAAGCTTCTCACAACCAGGAGGAGGGGGGCCCGTGTCTCTGTTCGCAGGTTTTCGTTAATTGTTCCTGTCACTGACTTTGTTCAACCCTTTAAGGAAGAAGGACTGACAGGTCCCTGACTCTAGCTTTGGATGTTTCACAAGTTAAGTAACTGTATGAAGTTGTTTCCTTCTGTCTGGTTTAAAGTCTTCGTCAGAAAACGTTGCTAATGCATAAGATGCAGTTTTCAGTATCCATTCATGATAAGTTTATCCCTTTGGTTTATGGGGTTTATATGGATCATGTTAATAGATTTTCTAGCCCTTTCACTGCTGTTAAAGCTGGATTTTATGCTCTACAGTTGAATCCATCTGCTAATGGCCTATTTAGAATTTTTGCAACATCCTCACAAGTGAGACTGGGCTGGCGCTTTATTTTGTTGTTTGTTTTGAGGTTTTTTTGCATTCCATCCAAGTTTGGTAATGAAATCGGGCTCAGTTGGTATCAATAAGATAAATTGGGGGCCTTTGTCTTTTTCTACAGACTTAAATCCCTTCCCCAACATCACCCTGAGCTTTCCTTAAAGGGAGATGCACAGTGAGGCTGCCTTCCCACAGGGCCCCCCGCCCTCCTCCACCCGCCCTGGGTCACCCCCCCCCCTCCACGCCCACCCTGCTCCTGGCGGGCAAAGGCTATGAGCCAAAGTCCAGGCTTCACACACTTTTGTTAATAAAATTTTATTGAAACACAGCAGCACCCCCTCGTGTGCACATCCACCTTTTGTATGCTGCTTTGCACTGTGACAGCAGAGTTGAGCAGTTGCAACAGAGACAGTACACAGTTTAAAATATTCATTTTCTGGCCTGTTACAGAAAAAGCCAGCGCTGATAATTGACCCACTCCAGTACTCGTGCCTGGAGAATCCCATGGATGGGGGAGCCTGGTGGGCTGCTGCCTATGGGGTCGCACAGAGTCGGACACGACTGAAGCGACTTAGCAGCAGCAGGAGCGGCTGGTGACTGAAAGAAAGTGAAGCCGCTCAGTCATGTCCGACTCTTTGCGACCCCATGGACCGAGCCCTCCAGGCTCCTCCATCCGTGTGATTTTCCAGGCAAGAATACTGGAGTGGGGTATCATTTCCTTCTCCAGGAGATCTTCCAACCAGGGGTTAAACCTGTGTCTCCCGCATCGTAGGCAGACACTTTACCCTCTGAGCCACCAGGGAAGTCCACTGACAGAGAAAACCCCAAATACAAATACAGTCTCTACAGACACGAATGGGCAGTGCCCAAAACAGACCACGCTGCCTCCAAAAGCTCACGGAACGGCCTCTAAAACCGCCCGCGTGCTGGCCGTGGAGAACTCTCAGTGCATTTAGGACGGCTCAGTCCTTTCAAGTTTGTCCTCTGACCACGGCAGAATTAAGCTGGAAATCAGTAGGCTAAAGATATCCAGAAGGTGATTAAATGTTTGAAAGTTACGGCATACTACGTGACTAGATCATCCATAACTCAGGGATGAAGTTATAAAGTGATTAGAAAATATTTTAAACAGATGATCGTAAGATGTGTTCAAATAAACCTCAGCTGAGTAAATTTTTATTGATGTTCAGGTGTGACTGAGTCCCTTCACTGTTCACCTGAAACTAGCACGGCATTGTCGATCGGTTATACCCCAACATGAAACAAAAAAGTTTGGTGAAAATATTAAAAATAGAAATAATCACAGCAAAAAAAAAAAAAAAAAATCTTATTGGCTTCATTCGACAGTTGCCGAATCAGGCAGCATTCCATCCAGCAGACAGAAAGGTGTTCTGAGGAGCTGTTCAAAGTGGAAGGCTGGCGACAGGCAGCCGGGAGAAGGCAGGAGAGGACCTGCAGGCAACAGCGCGGCTGCTGTGGTCCGGGCGCCCTCCTTCAGCGGCAGCGTCCCCGGTGGTGGCCAGGCAGTTCCTGGTGGACTGGCTCACGCTCCCACTTCTGGCAGAACTGAGAGTGTTGCTCAGTCAGGTCTCAGGGTGCCAACCTGTGGCTTGGCACTAGAAGCCGATTTATTTTGGTCTTGTTTTTAGTAAATGCAACTTATTTGCAGCTAAGCTAGTAATTAGAAGGAAATTTATATCCTTAAGTCCTCGTATTTCCAAAGATTAGAAGCTAAACATCAATAATCTAGCTCTATATCTCCAAAAATGAGAAAACCGGCAGCAAATCAGCCTCAAAGATTGCAGAAGGGAGACAGTAAGGAGGAAAGGAATAGGAGTCATGCAGTGGAAACCATCACGCATGGGAGCGTCAGGCAGCCTAATATGCGTGCTTTTAAAAGCCTTCTTCTAAGGATTAGCCCCTAACAAGCCTGAAAAAACATAACGGCAGAAGACTCAAGTTACCGGAAGCAGTGTAGAAAATGGACATCTCTGCAGATCCCAGGGAGATAAAATGCGTAATAAGAGTGACCCGGGGCGGGGCCCTGCAGCCCTGGCCACACCCCATGTCCTCACCTGCCTGTTGTCTGTGGGAAAACTTCAGCCGAAAAAGTTTAATCGGAGAAGTGAGAGCATGCAGAAGCCAAGGGAAGCAGTCAAAGAGAGCGAATACCAGCAGTTTAATCTGTAAACAAAGTCAAGGACTTCAGCTCTTCCTCAAGGGCTACAGATAATGCGCTGAGCCGTATCCTGTGAGCCGTCTTATAGACACTGAAACCCCCACCAGGCGGAGAAGCAGCTACAGGATGGCCAGGCTGAACCCATGATGTAAGCTCCCTCAGGTCCGAGAACTGGCCTCGAAGACGTGGAGACAAACCAACCCTGGAACTGAAGGTCAACGGTGCTTAATAAAGATGACACTGATCAGACCACCGAGGACCAGCTTCAAGAACACTGTCAGGCCTGACCGCGCTGTCTCTGCTTGCAGCCCCTCTCTCTGTCTATAAAAGTCCTTCCCCCTGCTTGTCCAGGGTTGGGGGGCGCAGCGGTCAACCTCTGGACATATGTCTGTCCTCCCTCCCCCTCTGGTGATGACATCCAAAATAAAGCAAACTTCCCTTTCCACCAACCTGGCCTCCTTACAGGCTTTTGAGCGGCGAGCAGCCTGCTCTTTCGTCACAAAAGGAAGTTACAGGAAACTTTATGCCAGTCACTTTGATAACTTGAGTGAAATGTATCCCCCCCACACCAAAAGGCACAGCTCACCAAAGCTGACACAGGATGAAACAGAAGATAAGCTCTAATGTCAGCAAACACATTCAATCATGAAGGAAAAAACTTGCGGCCCAGACAACCTAATTAACAAATCCCTCTAATCATTGAAATATGAGTGATGACAACACTGTACAAGCTCTTCCCGAAGTGAGGACAGAGTCAGGGCCTCCTGAAGAACCGGGAGGCACGCATGGCCTTGACCCCAGCCCCGACAGTCAGTTTACAAAGCGGAGACACCGCAGGACACTGTCTCGTGAGGATGCGAGCTAAAATCCTAAACAAAACATTAGTAAATTGAATTCTGCAATCTGTAAAATGCAGTTTATATCAGAATCAAGGGCATTNTGACCCCAGCCCCGACAGTCAGTTTACAAAGCGGAGACACCGCAGGACACTGTCTCGTGAGGATGCGAGCTAAAATCCTAAACAAAACATTAGTAAATTGAATTCTGCAATCTGTAAAATGCAGTTTATATCAGAATCAAGGGCATTTAATTCTAGTGAATAGGAGTAGCACATGAAAAGAATTAATGAACTGACATCACCCTGTTGGCAACAAAGCGGTAAGTCACGCAGCCATTTCACAAACAACGCAAACACCCCTTGATAAAGCTCGGCGTCCACTCGTGTTAAAGTCCTTAGCAGACTAGCAATAGCGGCAGCTTGCCGTGTGGTGCGTGTGCACTTGCTTCAGTCACATCCAGCCCTTTGCAGCCCCCTAGACTGCGGGGCCTGCCAAGCTCTCTGCCTGTGGGATTTCCTAGGCGGGAACACTGGAGTGGCTTGCCGTTTCCTTGCCGGGCAATGAGAGACATGCTGTTCAGAAATTTAGAACTTAGGTGTGCGTCCCTTTCTAAATTGGCATATGTTTTCTTGGGCCGTTTTCAAATATTTTAATCGTTTTGTATTGCTTGGTAGAATCACTTTCTGTGTAGAGCACATTTATCCTTTGTCATATTGTATTTTCCTTTTTACTGGCCAGTTAACTCTATTTTGGTCTACGGAAGTCATATATATGTATCTGTTTCAGCATCGAATATTTTTGTGTGTGGCTTAGCCTTGTTGAAGCATTCTGGAATGCCTTTCCCAGCCTGCTACTTAGACTTAAATGTTTAAGACTTAAATATCTTGCAAGAAAACTTTTCTCATTTACTTTCGTTATGAGGATTCCAGAAATATCGTGTATACTACTAAATGCAGAAAATAACATTCCAACTGCACTGTGAGCCCCCTGTCTTTATAAGGCCTAACCTGGGGATTCGGTGTACAGGGGATGCTCAGAATTTCAAAGTGCCGTGTGGGCAGGTTCCTGAGGCACAGCCTCCTGTGAGTTTTCAGCCTTCTGTCCCGGCCGCTGGGGCTGGGGTGTGGCCTCCCCTGCTTGGGTTCTGCATCATCTGGCCCATCCTAGGAAGGCAGGCAGTCAGGACGATGCCCCTCGCAAATCTTCCCCAGAGGATGAGGCCGCAATGCCATCCCAGCCTGTGATGCTCCTGAGAACTCCCGCCAGGAGGGCCCGGGGAAGGTCCCAGGAGCGTCTCCATCTTTCTCCCACCCTCCGAGCTTCGGCCTGGGTTCTTCTTTCTCTCCCGGCCAATCCCAGACTCCACGAGCCGCCGAAGAAGACCCGCAACCTGGGCCAGGTCTAGTGGGAGGGGTGGGAGGCGCCAACCCCCCCCTGCCAGCTGGACCTCCAGCCTCAGCCGTCCTGGTCTGAGGACCACAGGCCACCTGCTCTTCCCGGCCACTTCTCCCCTCGCCACCCTCTCCCTGGAGAAATCAATTATGTCATTGCTACAGTCAGTTAAAAGTGAAATTAAATGGATTCTGAACATTAATAACAGGCTGTAATAAGACCAACTACCTCTTAATGATGCATAGAATCCTGATGGAAATGAATTTCCTTGGAGGGGGAGGTGTGTGTGAGTCGGGTGGGAGTACACAAGACGGAGTTTCATCTGCCGAATTAAAATGAATATTGATTGCACAGCTGATAATTAATGGTAGCAATTTTTGATTAAAAATGAGTTCATTTAGCAAACAAGTGGAGTGTGGCTGCATATTACGTCTAAAAATAGCACCAAGGAAAGAGGACCCTGGTCACCCAGCAGGATTGCAGTGAGAGTCTTCACCCTCGTGTCAGTCCCTCCGCATCTGAAATGCGCATCTCCATTCAGAAGCCGCTGGAACACTGGTGTCCAGGGATGAGGAGGCACCTGCCTCTTCCCGCTGAGGATCCACTGCGGGGAAGGGTGAGCCGTGAGCCCCCGGCAGGAGGGAGCAGTGAGTGACCAGGTATTTCTCTCGGGAAACCCCATCTCAGGGGAGCCAGCAGAAACAGGGCAACCCGGAGTCTTAGTCTTGGAAGTACTGAACTAAGAGGCCCCACTACCACTCCTGGGCAGGCTCACTCACATGTGTGTACACAGACATACACACACATCACGCGCACGCGCGCGCGCGCGCGCGCGCACACACACACACACACACATACATGAGATATAAATGGCCGTGTTTACGTGGTTAAGTTCAGGGAAAATGAGAGGCCTCCTGGTTCAGAAGAGCTAACAACCCAGACCAAATGCTCACAACCCTCTGGGTGTAAACTTTTTTAAAATTCCCCTCGCCTCTCACTGTGACCTCACCTTAACACGACACACACTTCGGTTGGTTTGCGTTTGGGATTCGCTTTTTATCTTGTCCTCCCACACACCAAAAGATAATAATAATAATAATAATAGAGGATGAAAAGAAAGCCAAATATTTAAAGAGGGCTGGATCGGCAGAACCACCAAGCAATTAGTGTTGACGCTTACCTAGAGGGTTCCGCTTCAGACGTTAACCAGGAGAGCGTGAGATTATAATTAAAAATCCCCGACCTCATAAAGGAAAATCCACCTGCAGTGTGAGTCGAGGGAAGCAGGGAGATGCAGAATTGGGCCAGCAACGCCTGAGGATGTTGGCGGTCTCCAATTCGGAACTGAAATCGGCATCTTTGACAAGTTTAGAGGAAAAGAGGGAGTTGAAAGCACATTGAGGGAAAATTGAAAAGGCCCTTTGTGAAAGAGTGGAATAGAACCTCTAGAACTTCAGAAGTCTTATGATTATCCAAATATAAAACTAACTGCCAATTCATCACCACTGAGTGGAAAGAGGTGTCACTCAAAAGTTTCTCAAAGAGGCAGAGACTAAAAACGCAGGGGACAAACTCCAAGAGCAAATTAAGAAGCTCTGATGCATCTTCAAGAGTCACAGAGGAGAGGCTTCCCTGGTGGCCCAGTGGCAAAGAATCCGCCTTCCAATGCAGGGGACTCAAGTTCCAGCCCTGGTCAGGGAACTGCGATCCCATATGGCATGGGGCAACTGAGCCCCTGAGCTGCGACCCGAGAGAGGCTGAGCCCATGTGCTCTAGAACCCTCCCTCAAGCTGAAAGGAAGACCCAGCACAGCTGAAACCCAAAAAATAAAAATGAGTCACAGATGAAGAAAGACAAAAGGAAGCGGAGAGCACCTGTTTGAACAGATGTGGCGAAAAGAAACGCATGCAGACGAGAATGAAGGACAAGGGGAGTCACCGTCACATCCAAGAAGCACAACTGACCCCAGTTCAGAGAAGCCCACACCTGGCGCACCGAGGCGGAAACGCAAATCTCCAAGCACAATCGACCCCAAAGCTCCACGTGGAAAGGACAGAGCCGTGCAGAGGGAGGGCCTCCAGACACCCCCAGGAGCCCTGCCTGGAGGTCAGAAGACAGCAGGGTGGGACCTTCCAAGAGCCGAAAGAAAAGAGCTGTCCAGCTGGAGTGGACAGCCCACCGCAGCGTTTGTGTTCAGGAAAGAGAGGCGGAGTGTTTTCAGGCGAACACAGCTGGGAGTTTGCATGCGAGAATCGCATCAGTAGCGAATGTCAAAGCCATGAATTTCAGGGGGGCATTCAGGAAGAGAAGTATGTTAGCAGCTGGCTTGCTGTTGTTTGGTCACTAGGTCATATCTGACTCTGCAGCATCATGAACCGCAGCTCGCCAGGCTTCCCTGTCCATCCCCAGCTCTTAGAGCTTGCTCAAACGCATGTGCACTGAGTCAGTGATGCCATCCAGCCACCTCATCCTCTGTCGACCCCCCTCCTCCTGCCCTCAATCTTTCCCAGCAACAGCGTCTTTTCCAATGTACGGTTCTTTGCATCAGATAGGCAGAAACTACTGGCTGGCACTCATATTTTCCTCTTTTTGAATATTTAAGTTTTTTTTTGATGTGGACCATTTTTTAAACCTTTACTGAATTTGTTACAATATTGCTTCCATTTTGTGTTTTGGTTTTTTTGGCCCTGAAGCATGTGGGATCTGAGCTCCCCGATCGAGGATCAAACCAACTCTCCCTCGATTGAAAGGTGAAATCCTAACCATTGAACAGCCAGGGAAGTCCCAATCTTTTTCTATTTTAATTTCCTTTTTCAGCTCACAACAGAGTGGCTGATGGTGGTCAGCTGTCAACATGCAGGCTGGTGGCAGCACTTCCGTTTTGCACACTCTCCTCTGCCCGGCTGACGCATGGTCTGCGGCTCCAGCCCTCATTCTATTCAAGGGTCCTTGCAGAGATTCCTGCACCCAGCTCGCCATCAGCCTCCAGCTTCTTACCTACTAATTCCTCTCGGTGGCTTTATCGTCCCCAGAGGTGGCACCCTCTGGCCAGCGGAGTCTGCGCTTCATCACCTCAGTCCACTGCCGTCTCATCACTCAGGTCAGAGCCTGACACACTTGGGGGGTTCAGCGAATCCTTACGAGTACGTGAATTATCCCCTTACATCTTCAAAGGGGTCTTGGAGTAGGAACTCGGCATGCACAACTGGTGAAGGTGAGAAAGCAAAGGCTGGAAGACGTGGTCAGCTCTTCACAAATGGACAAATTAGCGAGGACCGTTGACCTGAACCAGACCACGCGACTCCAGGATGTGACCCGTGCAGGCCAAGAGAGAAGCTGGACTGTGAGGCCCTGAGGCAGACACAGAGGACCCCGCCTGCTTTTCCTGTAGCACCTCTCACCCCCAGCCCCCGCCCTCCCCTCACTGTGCTCCAGTCGGCGGCCCCCAG
>SJYV01010360.1:19315-34130 GCA_006410875.1 Neotragus pygmaeus | reverse complement strand
GCGAGCAGTACATCTTCCGAGTTAAGGCCGTTAACGCTGTCGGCACCAGCGAGAACTCGCAGGAGTCGGAAGTCATCAAAGTCCAGGCTGCCCTCAGTAAGTCCTTCTCGGGCGGCTCTGCGCCAGCTCCTGGTTCTCCACTGCGTCTTCATTTCTGCAGGAGTCAACTGTGATGATGCTGTTTGGAGCATTACATGAGGGGAAGCATGCTGTAAATTGTTGAGCAGAGAACATGCAGTTGCATGGAGCCCTCTCATCAGTTGCCTCCTTGGCTTGCAAATGCCAGGGTGACAGGGGAAATGATAACTTGCATTAAAAATAGGAAATGGTATTAGAGATCACATTGGTTTCCAGGTACATGTGCCCACATTAAAATGCATGCTGTGGGGTGTGACTGTTTCCTTTCAAAATAAGATACTAAAATAGAACATCAATGGCCTTTTCAGCTATTCTTAGTTCAAGGAACTTAGTCATTCCAGAAAATTTCAAATGTTTATGTAACTTTGTGGTTTTGTTCATAAATGGTGATCTTTAGAAATTATTATATTGATCACACTGAATGATTTAGGTCTTAACTTGTAGCATTATGCCCTAGGAAACTTGATCTGTGCAGCTCTGCATTTTATAATTGTTTACAATTATTTCATGCAAAGTGGAACACAAGGCTTAAAAGTACCTGTGAACAATTTGAAACAAGATCATCTTTTATACACATTTTGAATCAGAGTATTGATATTATTTTTACTTCAAAGAGACACATTTTGCTCTTTATTTCTGTCTCCATCTAAATCTAAAAGCATCTTCAGAAATTACGACCTCCCGCCTAACAGTAAATAATGTTACTGGAATTTCCAAGGAGTCAAATCTAATAATACTTAGGTGGGCAATATCGTGAAACATTAATGCTCCTTTTATTTTATGGTCATTGTCTTAATCTGTCAGCTTTTCTCAGGAGGGACTTTCAAACATTACCACTTGCCTCTTCAAGTCATTCCTACTAAAGGAAAAGCAGTCGTTTGTGTTTTAGTCCCATAATAGGGCAGCTCATTCCCGGGCAGCTGTGTTTGGGTATCAGTGGGGGGCTGTGCCATGGGGTCTTCAGAGTCAAGCAGAGGCAGCGACATCCTTGCCAACCTGATGGGAAAAGATGGTCCGTTTCCAAACACGGCTGCCAAAGGGAAATGAACTCGTGCTCACGTGAACTAGTCTGAAGCTTCTGCAACTGTGTAGGAAGCTAAGGCTCACTGGCCTGAAGGTGCTGGTCATCACTGGCCGTGGGAGGCTTGGCAGTCCTTCATGGGCACAGTGAGAAAGCTGCTTTCTCAAGCTTTTCCTTAGAGGAGTGGGGAGAGTCTGTTACTTCTCACGTCCAGGCCAGACTGACGTAATTCTTGGCCCTTGTATTATTGAAATATTGGAAGATCTGTGTATGTGTTGGAAGGTGTGTTTACAGATTACATGAACACGTATGAGAGGCTCTTACCCATATTTCTTAAGCCTCCTGCATGGATGGTGGGTTCTTTACCACATGTTTCCCTTGGGAAGCCCTTTGTAAAACAATTCTCTTTAAATAAAACAGTAGAGACGGGGCAGGGAGGCAGGACAGGAGGGTGTGGGGCGGGGGTGCCGCCCGTTGGGGAGAGGTGGCCGCGGGGGAGAGGTGGCCGCGGGGGAGAGGTGGCCGTGGGGTGCTCGGGCCGAGGCTCTGGGATGCAGGTGACTTTCCCGCCGTGTTTCCTGCAGCCGTCCCTTCCCACCCTTATGGGATCACCCTCCTGAACTGTGACGGCCACTCCATGGTTCTGGGTTGGAAGGTGCCCAAGTTCAGCGGCGGCGCCCCCATCCTCGGCTACTACATCGACAAGCGGGAGGCTCACCACAAAAACTGGCACGAGGTCAACTCCTCGCCGCTCAGAGAGAGGATTCTGACGGTGGGTGCCCGTGGGCTCAGGTCCTCTTGCCCGGCGACTTCTCCCCGGGGGCGGAGTCCCCCATCCCGTGTCTCAGAGTTCAGTGACCTTAGAGAATTTGACGCAGAAGCAAAGATGAATGAAAACAGTTGGGTGTGAGACCTGAGGCCCTTAGGAAGCATCTTCCTCTGAGAAGCGAGGAGGAGAGCGAGGCGGTGGGCTGCTTCCCGGGGCTGGTGGGCTGATAGTGGCGCTGGAGGCAGGAGGCACCATCCCCGGGGCAGGCAGGGCGCAGGCAGTGGAGGAAGGCGCTGCTGGGCCTGTGTGCGCCTGTTTCCCAGACCCGCGTGCGTCCAGGCGCCTCAGCGAGTCACTTGCTCAGGTGTGCATCATGTCCGGGAGCAGGGGGTCGGGGCCACGAGGACTTAGGGCGAGAAAGATCAAGGGTCAAGTCCCAGGCAAACCCTCGGCCACTGCTCTTGGTCCCGGAGGCCCTCCTCGGGAGCCGCCGCTCAGGGTTTCTCCGAGAGAAATAAGCGAGGCGCTGTTTGCCCACCAAGGTACCAGGGCGACACGGCCGCGTGCCCCGCCCCACCCCGCTCTGCCCCTGGCCCCTCGTGGCTCTTGTCTCTGAGTCCTGACTTCCCTACCGGGTCATCAGGGCGTCCCTGAGGGAGGGCGTATGGAATACACAAGGCAACCACGTGAGAGGAAGAGTGGGGATGGCCCTGTGGCAGGCGGGCTGGGCTCACTGACCAGCCCCTCGATCGCCCGGAAATGCTCACTTCCCCCGATGGACGGTGGGTAGTAATGCAGCTTCCTTTCGCTTAATAATTAGAAGTTGAGTAGAGTGGATTTACCCTGCTGTGTACAGCACGGTGATCCCGTCACACACACACACAGGCGTGTGCCTGTCCCCTCCCCTCAGCGGTTATTACGAGACACGGGGTAGAGTTCCTGTGGTCGTGTCGCTCACCTGTTTTACACACAGGCGGGTGCATGACAGACGTTGATCCCTGTCTCCTGACTTACTCCTCCCTTTCCCCTCTGGTGACAGCAAGTTTGTCCTCTGTGTCTGTGGGCTCGGTGTTAATGTAGATGTCCTCTGAACAGGTGGAGGGCTTGACGGAAGGCTCGCTCTATGAATTCAAAATCGCCGCTGCCAACATGGCAGGGATCGGGCAGCCATCGGACCCCAGTGAGCTGTTCAAGTGTGAGGCCTGGACGATGCCGGAACCAGGTAAGGGGGCGTCTCCTGGACACACAGGGCTGCCCAGTGGAGGGGCCTTTTGTGGTGCAGCCTCCCCAGCCAGCAGATGCTCCATCCCCCTCACAGGTTCTGACACCACTGCCCCCATGGGCCAGGGCTGGGCATCAGGTGACCCACCCTGGGTCCAGGCAGTGGACACACAAGCCAGGCAGTGATGAGGGGACATGTGAGGCGTGGGGCCCCCCACCTCCACTGCAGAGTGAGCCCGGCTCGCCTGAGTCAGAGACGCTGCAGCCAGAGGCTGGTCCAGGGTGGACCTGCTGCAGGGGTCGGGGGAGCCCAGCTCCTGGGAGGAGGCACGAGCTGGGACCGGCGTGGGGCAGCCAGACGCCACTGGCTGTGCATTTGTTCAGGACCCCCTCCCAGATCACCCAGGAGCCCAGGGTCTCTGGTTTTGAAGGGCCTTGTTGTCAAAGATCTGCATTTACTCAGGGCTCTACACGCACAGATGTGTTTTCACAAATTTGCAAAGACTGGGCGTATCCAGAGAAAGTGATCCAGCCCATCAGGGCCCATCAGGGTATCCAGTCCATCAGGGTCCCTAATGTAATGGTTAATATGCTCACGTTTTGGACAAAACCAAATAACATAAAACAATAAACCCAAAGTTGAAGCCTAAAATATCAGAAATTCTGAGGCTCAAAATTTTCAATTTTGGGGCCAAATTATATTGCTTTTCCCCTTCTTTTTTTGGCAGGAAGGGAGGGGAGTTGTCTTAGTGATATTAATTTTCGCCCCTTAGAAAAGTCAGTGGAAGAGAAAGCTGTGGAAGTTCCCTGAGGCTGTGGCGGTTTAGAGTGGTTAGTCAGGGCGGGGCTGTGCCCCTCCCTCTTTCACTGCTCAGGGCTCCTCTGGACCTGAGGGAGGGGGGGTCAGCCCCACCCCAGCAGTGCTGTCGCAGTGGGAGGGGCCCCCTGGTGGTGGAGCAGGTGCCCGTTCCCCGGGTGAGTCCTGTGATGCTCGGGTGTCCAGGCAGATGTGGGTGGGTACCGTCCTGCATGCCTTTCTCTCTGCAAGATGGCCCTGTGGGCCCTGGGCGAGCGTGGGGACTCGGGTGTCCATGCGTTTTCAGGCCCTGCCTACGACCTGACGTTCTGTGAGGTCCGGGACACATCCCTGGTGCTGCTCTGGAAACCCCCGGTGTATTCGGGCAGCAGCCCCATCTCTGGCTACTTCGTGGACTACAAAGAAGAGGACTCTGGAGAATGGCTCACTGTCAATGAGGCCACCATGCCACATCGCTACTTGAAGGTGATGCAGGCCCCTCAGGCCTTGTCTTCTGGGGAGCAGCTTCGTCAGGGTCTAGCTCGAAGTCCCCAGGGGCTGGCACGTGGGACCGGGCACCCCTCCTGCTCGCCGGGGGTTCGGGACTGTCCACCCTCTCCGAACCTGCGCAGCAAATATGTGTGGGGACCATCTGCACAGGGCCAGCTTCCTCTCCCTGCTGCCGTGCGACCACCCTTCACGGTGCTGAGACCTCACGGTCCTGGCTGCCTGGATGCACCTTCCACAGTCATGACTAGAATTACGTCTTTTCACGCCGACTCCGTGTTTTATTTACTCGATTCATGTGATCACTGACGGATGTCTGTCTGATAAACACACACACATACACACTGTGAACACATCTGAAGAGTTTATTCTCCAGATGTTTCTATTTCTAGCTCCTGCAGTAGTCACTGGGGTCAGGTCAGTGGTGACAGCTCAGCAGTGACGGGTCAGGTCAGTGGCGCCTGCTCAGCGGTGACAGGTCTGGTTATTGATGAAGGTTGGGTTAGTGGCTCAGACCCGAGGCCCTGCCCCTGGATCTGGTCTCCCCTCCTGATCCCCTTACTTCTTCTGCATGGCTGGTTGACCTGGAAGAACATGATATTTATATATATATAAAAAAAAGCATGTTCGTAATAAAAATGTGATGAAAGATGAAGTCATTTTCGTTTATCGGTTCACGTGTGACCTTTCTTTCATCTCTCAAGGTGTGTGACCTTCACCACGGAAAGACCTATGTGTTCCGCGTGCGGGCAGTGAATGCCAGTGGAGTGGGGAGGCCCTCGGACACCTCGGAGCCAGTGCTCGTGGAGGCCAGGCCAGGTGAGACTCGCCCGCTCAGCTGGCAGCAGGCAAGACCTCTGGGCAGGGTGACCTGGGCGGGGGGACAAGCGGGTGTGTGGAGGGTGGGCAGGAGGGTGGCGGGGCTGTCGTGAAAGGAGGTGCTTGACGCACGTGGTAAAGGATGTCTTCAGAGACACACCACATACCCTGACACCCCANCAGGGTGACCTGGGCGGGGGGACAAGCGGGTGTGTGGAGGGTGGGCAGGAGGGTGGCGGGGCTGTCGTGAAAGGAGGTGCTTGACGCACGTGGTAAAGGATGTCTTCAGAGACACACCACATACCCTGACACCCCAGGTGGAGAGGGGCACGTGAGGTCATCCCGAGGGGGTGAGGGTCTTCACTGGCAGCGGCAGAATAGCAGGTAAGCCTTGACGACGGTGTCTTAGGTTACAGCTGAGTTTTAATCAGAAATTATAAAGCCCCTGGTAATTGTCTTGGTTAGAAGTAGTGAGAGCCGAGCAGAGGGGACCTTGGTGGGGAAGTGGTTCCGAGGGTGGGAGGTGAGCTCCCAGATCAGGAGACGTGTCGGGAGGGGGCCCCTGCCTCCCAGTGGGGTGGAACCGGGAACTGGAAGCCACAGCATCCCCGGGGGGCTCCCCTCCCTGAGACCAGCGAGGGTGGGCATTCCGCCCCCGGCTCCGTCGTCTTGGTGAGGTGGGTGTCTGCGAGCTCCCGGCTCAGCTGGCGTGTCTCCTCCGGCTCTGACCCCTAAGGAACAGCTGTGAGCGGCCTGTGTGGGGCCAGGTGTCCAGCCACACCCAGCACACCCTCCCTGACCCAGAGGAAAAGTGGGGACAAGAGAGCAGGGTGTGGGGAGACTGCTGTGACTGTGCTGCCAGGCCCAGGGGTGGAAGTGACCAGACCCCAGGGGGAAGGACGAGTGTCTGGATCTCAGCCTTAAGGGTTTCTTCAGGGGTGCCGGGTGCAGAAGGTGATGACGGGAGCGCAAACCTGCCCTCCTCTGCCTTCCGTCACTGCCGAGGGTGCATTGGCTGACAGCCTGGGCAGATGGTCAGTGAAAACCACTGAGTCGATGTGCCACGCGCTCTCTGCCGGGCCACCCCTTCTCCAGAGAGAGCCTGGGGTGGATGGCTGCGTCCCTAAGTGCTCCTGGCTCCTCCGCAGGCACCAAGGAGGTCAGTGCGGGCGTGGACGAGGAGGGCAACATCTACCTGAGCTTCGACTGCCCGGAGGTGACGGACGCCTCCCACTTCACGTGGTGCAAGTCCTACGAGGACATCGCAGATGACGACAGGTTCAAGGTTGAGACCGCGGGGGACCAGTAAGTTCCTCCCCCTGCCGGCGGCATGGCCTGCTAGGAGCACCTTCCAGCAGAGCAACTCATGCCCCGGGCTGTCTCCCCTTCCAGCTCCAAGCTGTACTTCAAGAACCCGGACAAAGAGGACCTGGGCACGTACTCTGTGTCGGTCAGTGACACGGACGGCGTGTCCTCCAGCTTTGTCTTGGATGAGGAAGGTAACACCTGCGGGACACTGGCTTACCTTTGGGGTTTTTTTAATAATACTTTGAAAGATTGATGCTCACAGAGAAAACACTTACTTGCTCAGAAAAGGGATGTGTCTTTGCTTGAGGCTATGGGTGGGAATCTTTTTAAATCCAAAAATTATTTTGGAAATTACACAAACTCTTGAGTTTCTACTCTAGCCACTAAGTAAATCACTGGTCCGGGAATTTATTTATTTATTGCTCTCTATATTGTATTTATTGCCTCCCACTTGTATTTTAGAGATGAGTTTTATTTACATTTCATTAGTTTGGCAAGTAGCAACTAGCATATTATAAATAAGTTGGTAAAACTAATGAGAGGCATGCAAAGAAGCTTCCTTTCCTCCCAGCACTGACTAATTGGATAATCAACTAATAGAAGAACACACACACATATGGATGTATGTATTTGTGTGCATGAGATAACATTTAATTGCCATAGTTAAGATCCCTCTCTGTCTTACAAATAGACAGCAGAAAGGAGTGAAGGAAGTCAGCTCATCACGACCTGGTGAAGAGCAGCCCTTCTCTTAGGCGGGTCCCGAGGTCTGAGTCCCCAGGCACTGAGCCAGCCTTGGGAGGAGGCTTCCCCCTGCCTGTGTTGATGTTTCTTGTGTTTGTGATCTAGAGGGAACTGCGTAACTCTGAGTGGAAGCCTCAGATCTTCATGTTGGGTCTTTAAAGGCTTCTGAGTAACTGAGTGTTCTCAGTCAAAAATGCCATAGCTTGCTCATCTAATCCTTTCCTTATCAGCTGGCAGTTTGCTTGCCACAGCCAAGGGGGTGGTCTCAGAAGACGCATACAATGGTTGATGGAGGAGGCTAGGCCGGGAGGCAGGGCTAGGATGGTGGGGGGTGGGAGGGGACAGGGTCTATAATGGCAGGTGTCTGAGGGTCTCATGCAGACATTGGGTAAGTTGGGGGAGCCTCTGTGATCTGACGAGACCAGCAGGAGAATGGCAGAGGGGTGCACAGTCTCTGCTTCCTGGGGTTCCCAGCAAGCAGGAACAGGCTGGAATCTGCTCACAGGCCTTCTAAGTTGCCCTTTCTGACCCCTATGGGGTGGTCTTCAAACAGCCTTTTATTTGCAAAACATCCTTTAAGAATTCTGATAAATGGTGTACTCCTCTGCTCCATTTGAGAGTTTGAAGACATTTCACCTAAATTTTAAATCATTGCAAAGGGCGAATGTTTCTAGTACCTTTTATATTGTATATGGACATCAAGTACAGTCAGGCAAAACCTTGATGCTGAAGCTTTAGTTCATCTGATGTATGGAAGTTCCTGCTGTGAGACCCGCTGGGACACCTTCACATCAGCTGTCCAGGTCACACGAAGTCTGCTTCATTGTTCAGGTCAAATGCTGTGCTGTGCTCAGTCGTGTCTGACTCTGTGACCCCCTGGACTGTAGCCCACCAGGCTCCTCTGTCCAGGGGATTCTCCAGGCAAGAGTACTGCAGTGGGTTGCCATTTCCTCCTCCAGGGCATCTTCCCCACTCAGGGAACAATCCAACCTGAGTCTCCTGTGCTGGAGGCAGATTGTTTACCCCTGAGCCATTGCTGCTGCTGCTAAGTCGCTTCAGTCGTGTCCGACTCTGTGCGACCCCAGAGACGGCAGCCCATCAGGCTCCGCCGTCCCTGGGATTTTCCTGGCAAGAACACTGGAGTGGGTTTGCCATTTCCTCCTCCAAAGCAGGAAAGTGAAAAGTGCTGAGCCATCGGGGAAGCCCAAAGGCTGGAGTGGATTTGCATACAGACCTTTGCAACCATGATCTCATTTCTAAATTCTAATTTTAAGTAGGAAGGTGAAATAAATTATTTAGAACCTTCAGCTTTTCTTAACTCATTCTTGAGACTCTTAGGAGCAATGTATTCTGTTTATTTATTTATTTCCTTGGTTTTTTTTTTTTTTTTTTTTTTACTTTACAATATTGTGTTGGTTTTGCCATACATCCCAGTTTTTAAAAATTATTATTGTTTAGTTTATTATAATTTTTTTAATCTCATGAAAATATACCACAGTGAAATTCTGGGTAGGTGAGAGAGATGTTGAAGCAGGACAGTCTGAAAGCAGAAGGAAAATCACAGACCAGCATGTTCTCGGCGAGCCAGAGCGACTTCATGAAAGAGTTCACATGGAATGAGAGGATGTGGAAGTGCAGCCCTCTGTGTTACCCTGCGCAGGTCGGCCTCTCGTCTGGTACACAGCTGCCCTCCCAGCCCCGCACTCAGGACCGCCACCCTAACCAGTCCTAGCGCACCCCTTTAGCAGTGGGTTGTCTCAATGGTGGGGCACCATTGACTTCCTGCAGGGCTTCCCAGGTGGCGCTACTGGTAAAGAACCTGCCTGCCAACGCAGGAGATGTAAGAGATGGGGGTTCAGTCCCTGATTCGGGAGGACCCCTGGAGGGGGGCATGGCCACCCACTCCAGTATTCTCGCCTGGAGAATCCCATGGACAGAGGAGCCCGGTGGGCTGCAGTCCATGGGGTGGCAGAGAGTCGGACACGAGTGAAGCGGCTGAGCACACATGCACTGATTCCCGGAGGGAGTGTTCACAGCTCACGTTACCCCGTCTCCTTCTCACTTCAGCTCTCATTTCTTTCACAGCCTCAAATGAAATCCTGGTGACATTGAATCTCTGTTTTGTCTAGCTTTGCTTTGGCTTAAAACTTCTGAATATACAGGTCAAAACCACTGATGCTGTTTGTCTTAATTTCAGAGCTGGAACGTCTGAAGGCCCTGAGCAATGAGATCAAGAATCCCAGTAAGTGGGCCTGGTTTGGAGCAGGGCTGTGTCTGACTCTGTGAAGCCCTGGGGGGCCTTGCTTCATGTGGCAACTCACATGCTTGTCACCGTGTGGCTCAGAGCGAGTAGTGGCTGATACAGTATCCGGCCGTGATTTTCGTTGCATACCATGTTTTGGATTTTGGGTTGAGTGTGTCTGCTTGATCCAAGTGAGGATTGCACCCGGTGGGATCTTCAGCTGTGGATTATGCTGAATTCAGACAGAATATGTCTGTGATCCCTGGGCCCTCAGGGAACCAGACCATGCCTGCTGAGGACCCACGGGTGTGAGGTTTTGATTGCAGTGCCGGGCAAACTAGAGTTGTGTTTCTTAGTTTTGGTTTTCATAATCAAGTCAATACTCAGGGGTTTTTTACATTTTCAAAAAATGTAATAGTGAGGATTGATAGTTTCCTACAACACGCAACTCTTCTTTCTCACTGGGATTCACGCACTATTGACTTGTGATTTCTTTTCTTCCACTAGCGATTCCTCTGAAGTCAGAATTAGCTTATGAGATTTTCGACAAGGGCCAGGTCCGCTTCTGGCTCCAAGCTGAGCACTTATCCCCAGACTCCAGCTACCGCTTTATCATCAACGACAGGGAAGTCTCCGACAGCGAGGTGAGTGTGTGTGTGTGGTCTCTGGCTTTGGAGGCTTCCAGGTGTGAATGAAAGTTCCTGAAAGTCAGCATTCTGGGTTTGTTTTCATCCCTTTTGGGTTGTAGAAGGCTGACAAGGTGGGTGAGAGAAGGCTGAGGCTGGTACTGTTCAGAGCTTTGGTCTGGGTCACATGAGAGATGGGGAGGTCTTTAAATTCAAGCCTATTATAATTGAAAAGCAACAATCTACGTTTTAGAGACATTAGCTTGGTGTTATGGAAAGGCTCTGGTTACACGGGGTGAGCGACATGCTCCACAGGTCCATTTATTTCCTCTTCATAGGGGTTTTGAAGGAGGATATTTTTGCCCTGATGGGAGTAAGGCCTCCCTCACCCTGCCCCAGCCCCCAGAGCTCCTGTGGAAGGCGACGCCGGGGAAATTAGTGTCTTGAGCTTGAGCTTTAGGCTGTCTCTGGGTGAATGTGGGCCAAGAAAATGCATAGGATGCTGTGATGCAATACTTTGTCCTTCTGCTGCTTTTATTTGTATAGAATGAAGTTTACGAATGTTAGAAGGTTCCTGTTTTGCTTGTGGAATATTGTGTTTCCATATAAGTCATTCTGTCCAATTACTACAGCGCAACCAGGAGTGTAGCTAAAAGCTGACCACTTGCCTGGAGCCCTTCCTTACTCTTCAGTGGTGCCCGGGGGGTCTCCTGAGTCCCAGCGTCCTTACCTCCTCTGTCCTTCCGCTTGATACCCACTGCTTTGCATCTGTTTAGCAATCCCGCTGAGCCTCACTCAGGTGCCTCAACCATTTGCTGAGTATGAACAGGACTGGCTGGGAGACAGGGTTGCTCACTCTCCTTCTGAGCCGGGATCCTTATCCCTGGTCTGACGCCTATGTCTGCCGGGTTTTAGTAAACTTGGTTAGATGGATGTCCCTCAGGGAGAGGTCATGTGTAGACAAAGATCCTGTGAGCTTCTTTCCCAGTCTATCTTCCCCTTGAGAATAATGATGTCCTTGAAGGACTGTACAAGCTGGGGGTTGGCTAGTAAGCAGAAAGCACGCAGCTTCCTCTTGGCTGCAGAAGAGCCTACAGTATGGACATTGCATAGAAGAGCGTCGTGACTGAGGTGACTGGAGACATTTTTTATGAGCAGAGATCATGTAGGCATGCAATGGAATTTAGTGTAATTGTGCTTTATCTGGAGAGTATATTTTGATTAACATTTCCTGCCTGCTGTGGATAGCTGGCTTTAAGAACGACATCTTCGCTACACAGCTCATCTTTTGCAATAGAGCTGTACTATTTCACTGCCTTAATTAGCAATCCACAGGTGACTTTTCCGTGTGGAGATTGATACTGTTTTGTGAAAGTCACATAGAAACCTGTATTTATGGCCCCCATAAAATCATTGAACTTCGTCTCACTGCATAATGGCAGTTGCCAGAAGCCTAATTTTTTCTCAAACCTGCCCAGACCCAGTGGTGCGGAAGCTAAGAGAACATAGAAGGCTCTGGGTTGCTGAGGATCTGGTTGATGAGAGAGGTTTCTTTTCACCTCTCAGGCCTAATTAGAGCAGGTTCCTGCAGGCTGCGCCTCATAGATGCTTGAAAGGAGCGAAAGTCTGACAGAATCAGAGCAGCTCCTTGAAATTTGCCCCTGGTTTGCAAAAGCAAATACTCAGAACTACAAAGACACTCACGGGCCCCACACGGTACTCTCTTCAGCCCTGAGCCCACTGCCCCTTCCTCGTCCAGCCCCCGAGAACCACCCGAGTCTCTGGGAAGGAGACAGGTCCCATGTGATCGGCACCATCTCCCAAACTGACCTCCCTCAAAAGTAATCTGTGCTCATGTGTCTCATTCATGTGTCTCTCACTTTATACACACCCGTTTCCCATCGAGAAAAGTACCTAAGCCATCCTATACAAGAACACAGTGTATGCTTCACCTGTTAGAAATGGTATCGGAATTTCCAACTGTCAAGGTGTTTTATGTTTACTGGAAGTTAAGGCCCATGGGCATGGGCATGGGCTGGCTTGATTCAGTTAAAGCCCGAAAGTCTTCTTTGGTCAAAGGGATCCTGAGGCATCACGTTAACCCCTGGGACCTCACACACTCATTCTCTTTTCCCCGTGGTTGGCAGCTTATATTCTGCAAATTGCATTTGAGTGCCCTCTGTAGCCTAGGAAAATGACATATAACCTTGCCCTCCTGGAGGTTATCCCAGAGTGGAAGAAACACAACTTGAGTCAGAGGATGATATAGAAAAAGTACAGAGTGTGTTAAAACAGTTATGTGTGAGCTAAGTCATTTAAGAGAGAAAGGAAGTGAAGTCGCTCAATCGTGTCCGACTCTTTGAGACCCCACGAACTCCCCTACGAGGCTCCTCTGTCCGTGGGATTTTCTAGGCAAGAGCACTGGAGTGGGTCACCATTCCCTTCTGCAGTGGATCTTCCTGATGCAGGGGCTGGACACTCAAGTTTCCTGCATTGGCAGGTGGGTTCTTTACCACGAGCGCCACATACAGTGAGTGCTGATTCTGAGAAGGAGCTGTTAGAGCCTGGAGAATGTGAAGGAGATTCCCAGAGTAGTGGGTTCCTGGGTTCTCCTCAGGAGGAACAGTTTCGGGAACAGGCATGCCCTGCAGCCTGCCCACGGGAGAGCGGGCAAGGTGTGGACTGGAGACGAGGCAGGGTGGGCTGGCTGAGCGGCGTGGCCATGGACGGGGCATCTTGGAAATGCACGTGGATGAAACGGAAGGTAGGAGAAGGCAGAGGGGCCTCCTCCAACACCAAGGCGGGAATTGGGAGCCAACCCTTGATGCTGAGGGGGCTGAGCTTAGGGACGCTGAACAAAGGCACTCTTTCACTAACATTTATCTCGGCGCTCTTGGGATCCACAATATGAATGTCAGCTGAGAGAGGAAGAGGAGCATCCTGAAAATAGATGCGCATGGTCTGTCAGGACATGGCTGATCTCACGCAGTTTCTGTTAGTCACCTACGGACAGAAGTGCGTCCTGGTAGTGTCGTCATGGTGCGGTCGTGGGAGGAGGGTGTCTCTAACAAACAGAGTGGCCTCCCCTGGTCTCCGCACTGGGTGCTGACCACAGGTCCCGAGTGGCGACCCTGCTCCCCNCGGACAGAAGTGCGTCCTGGTAGTGTTGTCATGGTGCGGTCGTGGGAGGAGGGTGTCTCTAACAAATAGAGTGGCCTCCCCTGGTCTCCGCACTGGGTGCTGACCACAGGTCCCGAGCGGCGACCCTGCTCCCCTCGCTCCAGACCGCGCTCACCTGGGACAGGTCAGGTCCAGGCAGGGAAGCCTTTGCTTATGTCCTGGTTGCCTGCCTCTGAAAGGAGGCAGGAGCGCCTGCAGGAAGCGTTACCGGCAGAGGTGGCTGTGCCTTTGTTCACTCTGGGCGTGGAGCAGGGTGAGGTCCAGGCTGAGGGAGCAGCCCTCTGCTGTTCAGTGGATGCCCCGGGGAGCCCATCCTGGCTCCTCGGCCCCCTTTCCTTGCTGGGTGGCTGCGCTGGAGACGGTCATCCGTGTGCCTGTGCCCCTCCTGCCTCTGACGTGCTCAATGGTGACCTCAGACCCAGGGTGGAATAACACGTGGCCCATTAGCAGCCACACGGGATCGGAGCACCTGCGGCTCATCACAGGCGATGAGGGTGGAGTCTGCAGGAGACTGAGCCCTGGGCGGGCTGCGCTGGGAAGGGTCCCCCCAAGGCTGCCCAGATAGGGTTGCAGAGCCTGGAGACCCTCAGCCCTGGTGCCAGCGTGGTGATGGGGCAGAGGCGACCAGTCGGGATGGGCCCCAAGCACCCGAGACTGAAGCCCTCGTGGCGTGGAGGTGCTTGTGTTGCCGTCTCCGGTTCTGTGGTTACACGGGTCCCAGTGCATCCCGCTCTGCTCCCCACGTGTTGAGTTATCTCACGGTGGGTGCATGTTCCCAGGGAGTGTGCAGAGTTTCCGCTGGATTTGAGTGTAGGTCGCCCCCCACGTAGACCCAGGGCGTCATTACCAAATGTCCCTTATTTGCTCTTTGCTTCACCAAGAGGTTCAGTGAGTGGAATTTCACTTTCTTGTTTTTGGGCAGCATACTCCCTTAAGATACAATAGTTGAGTGACTGTCAGATCCCAGAGTGGAAGCTTTGGGAAGGCATTTTCCCTTTTGGGAAGGTGGGATTTTCACCTCCCCTGTGTGCTCCCAGACACACAGAATCAAGTGTGACAAGTCCACTGGCGTCATCGAGATGGTGATGGATCGGTTCACCATTGATAACGAAGGCACCTACACTGTGCAGATTCAAGACGGAAAAGCCAAAAGCCAGTCTTCTCTGGTTCTTATTGGAGACGGTACGCTATGTGGAAGGTCTTTGTATGTCCATAAAAGAAAATTCAAAACAAATTCTTCTGATTTGAGAGAAGCATGTTTATGTCATTTCTGTTTTTCCCCCTTAAATATTGGATTTAGCATTCAAGGCTGTCCTGGAAGAGGCTGAATTTCAAAGAAAGGAGTTCCTCAGGAAACAAGGTAGGTGGTCAGCTGGCTCCCCCACCACTGGCCTAGACGAAGGTTAGGATTTGAGTATTTGTTTGGAGCAGATCCTGGCAGGCC